>CAUYQG010016990.1:0-62559 GCA_963574415.1 Tarsius wallacei
CCGCGGGTTCGAGACCCGCCTGGGCAAGCAAAACCTCATCTCTACAATAAATCAAAAAAAAACTAGCCGGGCGTGGTAGCGCGCGCCTGTAGTTCCAGCTACTTGGAAGACTGAGGCAGAAGGATCGCTGGAGCCCAGCAGGTCGAGGCTACGGTGGCCGGGAGCGGCCACTGCACTCCAGTCTGGGCGACAGAGTGAGACTCCAACTCAAAAAAAAAAAAAAATGTGATATAATAATCTTCTGTCCAAAATACAAAAGATTTGAGCACACTAGTAAAATCAAAAAGTTATTTTTAAAAATTACTGATTTTAGATAACGTGGTATCACCAAAAATAAATATTTGGTCTTTATCCCAGGTTCCTGACAAATTTCCTAAAACTCTTGGGGAAACTAAAACCCTTGGGGGAATCCCCACAGTGATAAAAAGTATCTTTGTAACCTATACAACACCCAGCACCTGGATGCTTCAGGTGAGGACCAAGCCTTGATCACAGGGGTGGAACTTTCAGTCCCCTCCCTCAATCTCCAAGGATGGGAAAGAGGCTAAAGACTGAGTTCAGTCACCAACAACCAATAATTTCATCAGTCATGCCTACATAACGAAACCTCATAAAAACCCTTAAACTACAGGGTTCTGGGAGCTTCTGGGTTGCTAAATACATTGATAATGCTAGCAGGGAGGCATGGACATGGAAGCTCTGCACCATCCCCCATACCTTGCCCTATACATCTCTTCCACTTGGTCATTCCTGGGTATCATATCCCTTAGAATTAACCAATAAACACAAGTATAGGACTTTCCTAAATTCTGTGAGTCATTCTAGTAAATTATCAAGCCAGTGGTAGGGGTGAGCTGTAGGAATCCCCAGATTTGTAGCCAAGTTGAACAAAAGCACTGGCAGCCTGGAGACCTGGGGCTTGTAGCTGGCCTCTGATGTGAGGGCAGTCTTGCAGGACCTAAGCCTTTAATGCTGTGAAGTCTGACCTTAACTACAGGTAGTTAGTGTCAGAATAGGATTACATTGTAGGACACCCAATTGGTGATTGCAAATTAGAGAATTGGCTGATGTCAGAAAAAAACATGGCAGGTAAGTTCTTTTTTTCAACTTTAAGCTTTACAAAAAGCATAGACAAACTGGATCAAAGCCAGAGCTTCAAGCAGTTGTCCCATCCTCATCCAACTCACAATCTGCAAAATTCTCAACTAATATTGTGCACACAGCAAACCTAACTTCAGTGTCTACACAAAGGCCCATTAGAACTGGGACAGTTTCCTGTAAAGAACGTTAGGCCTATTTTCACCACTCTCAAACAGCACAAGGTTTACTAGGAGGGCCCTCATGAAGCAGGAGGAAAAATATGGGCCTCGAGACAGTTTAGTTTAAAACTCAGCTCTGTCATCTACTGTGTGTTCTTGAGCAAGCCTTAACTCTCAGCCTCAATCTTCTGTCTGTGAGATGGAGATTGCACCACTACCATCAGAGAGCTATTATGGGGATCCCAGGGAATAATATATTTAGTGTCTGGCAGACAACAGAAGCCCAATAACTGTTCATATTTCCTTCCCCTTCCTGTCCAAGGGAAAGGCTGGTCAGAGAAGAGCAATTCAAGGGAATGCCTAAAAACCACACTGTAGCTCTGGGCACCCGGCCATTCTCAAAAGAAACGGGTAACCAGACCTGAGGCATTCAGTGCCACCAAAAACAATCAAAAAGGCTCCACTGCTGGGGTCCCTGAACACAGATTCTTTTCTACTACAGGGGGTGGTCAGACCAAGTCAGTTGACATTGCTTGACAACTAAGAATTCAAAAACCACATCCTAAGATTCTCCAATGCAACCAAATCACTCCAGACATTTCACCACTGACCCCTTCTTACACCTAAGCACAGCACAGGAGTTAATATTCAAACCATTCACCATCTTTTCTACAAATGATACAAACCAAACCCAATAACCTCTTTATGTGAGATTTCAATGTGTAGAATGATAGGCACCCTCACATTCATGGGAGGAAATGATTTATACAGATTAGATTAAGTTGCTTGAGTTTTGATTTAATAAAATTAGTGGCACTCCTCAACTCATTTGATGGATAATCCTAGTGTGTGTGTGTGTGTGTGTGTGTGTGTGTGTGTTTTGGAGTCTCTGTTGCCCAGGCTGGAGTGCAGTGGCATGCTCACGGCCACCCCAGCATCGACCTGCTGGGCTCCAGCGATCCTTCCACCTCAGCCTTCCAAGTAGATGGAACTATAGGCGCATGCTACCATACCCGGGTAATTTTTTATTTATTGTAGAGATAAGGTTTCACCAAGTTGTCCAGGCTGGTCTCGAACCCACGGGCTCAGGCAATCCACCCGCCTTGGCCTCCCAAAGTGCTGGGATTACAGGCTGAGTTACAGAGCCCAGCCAATCCTAAAATTTTTAACAAAGCTTCAGAGGGGCTAAACAACAGGGGCTGGAAGTTACTAGGTTCTTCTAAGGCACCATCAAAGGAGAACATAAAGACCCCAAGTATTTCCAGCAAAACAAAGAGATCCCAGTGTTCTGTCAAATTCAAACAGACACCTGTTTTGGTTTCAACACCGGTTGTAAGGAAGAAAAGAAACCCATTCCAAAGTCTCTTTGGTATTCAGCTGCAAAGGCCTCCAGACTCTAGAAGGCAGTTCAGAGGAGGACAGCAATCCATCAGTGTCCGTCTGCTTAGCCAGCTGACTATTCCTGAAGCACAGTTAACTCATGTCTGACTTCATAAGTCAGCATTCTTGCAAGGAAAATGAGGAGCAAGGGGACAGGAGACAGACTCTGTCCTTTAGCACAACGTTTGTCTCTGGTCGTAATGTCCAAGTATTTACTTAATTTGGAGGAGAAAAATGATTTCAATTCTATCTTGAATTCATCATCACTAGTGGCACAGCACACAGTTCTGAGCTTGCATAAGAAGATGAAAAAATAAGTTACAGTTAAACACATACTTGCAATTTTAAGTTACACCTTAATAATTTCAGATATTGAAAGTAATCTGTACTTAAAAAAAAAAAAGAAAACCTTGCACTATGTCACCGGGAGAAATTGTGGTTTGATTCCAGTGAGTTCTATAACAATTTTTTTCACTCTATCAATTGAAAAGATATTGAATGACTGTTATTACCAAGAACCTGGTTAGCGGGACCTGAGGTTCCTTTCAAGCTTCAATAGCTCCATAATAGTTGCATTACCTTTGAGCACTAAGTACAATGCATCAGAAAGACTAGATTCTGAGTTTTTTGTTTGTTTTAAGTTCTAAATCTGCCAATGTTGAAAAGTAGCATCTACTAGTTTCTCTCTGTCTGGCTCTTTTTCTCCCTAGTGAGTCAATCTAACCACCCTGCAACCTGTGATTAAAAATATGCTGCTAGTGTGGCTCACGCCTATAAACCCAGCACTTGGGAGATGGAGGTGGGAGGATCGCTTGAGCTCAAGAGTTCAAGACAGCCTAGGCAACATGTTGAGACCTCATCTCTACAAAAAAAATTAAAAATTAGACAGGTGTGGCAGAATGCGTCTGTAGCCCCCGCTACTCAGGAGACTGAGGCAGGAGGATCACCTAAGCCCAAGAGGTCAAGGCTTCAGTGAGCAGCAATCATGCCACTGTACTCCAACCTGGACCCAAAGTGAGACCCTGACTCAAAAAAAAAGAAAAGAAAAGAAAAGAAGAAAAAAAGAATATGCTGCTGATTTAAAAAGCAGGAAATTTTCTCTTAGAAAACGTCTCCTTTTCTGCAAAGGGCCAGACAGTAAATATTTTAGGCTTGTAATTCATATAGTAACAATTACCCTATTCTGCTGTTGTAGGCCGGAAGCACTCACAGACAACAGGTAAACAAACATGGTGGCTCTGTTTCAATAAAACTTTATTTGCAGACACTGAAACAAAACTTCATATGTTACAAAAGATTAATTTTTTTCTTGGTAACTATTTTTAAATGCAAAATTATTCTTATTTCACAGGCTGTAAAATGTCAGTGACACCAACTTGGCCTGGAGGTCAAGTCCTTGCTCTAAGAGAAGCCCTGCTTCTTGCTGGCCCAAAGCGAAACATCCTAGTTTTGAAACCAGCACTCCAAACCCAGTTATTAAAATGGTGCTGCTACTATCATTTTAGAGCAGCTTTAGCCCAAAGGAGCCTTGCATCTCCAGGCAATACTAACTAAATAGCAATTTTTAATGAATAAACTTTGCCCAAGATCTCTCTTTTAATCATAGACTCCTTCACCGTAATTCCTTAATAAAATAACCAGAAGGAAAACCTGTAGTAAGCACAGTTCAATCAAATCCATAACCCTACTTTAATGCAACTCCAAAAGAACCAGATGTGCTGGCTATGGAACTCATACACCCAAATGAACACCAGAAGACACTGTACAAAACTATTATGTGGAGGAAACATAGAGTACTAAATTACTTCACAAGCAACAGAGTTACAAGGCAAACCCAGGATTCTGGAGTATTAAGCCGGTAACAAATCATCAGCTCAGCCACAATACAGAAAGGGCAGTCTCATACCTTACTTCATCTCATGGTGGTTTCTGTAGTTTTGTTCCTTTCAATCTTTACTCACAGACAATTATTTTTCAAATATGAATGTATTCATCTCCAAATAATGCCTAGATTCATTGTTCTAAGGAAAAGAGCTGTTCTCCCCATCCCAATATTCAGAAAGCGCCATAAAAAAATCTTTACCTTGGAGAAATAACCTGCCAAATTGTTAGTGTAACTGGTTCACACACACACACACACACACACACACACACACACACACACACGAGCAAGCGCGCGCATC
Organism: Tarsius wallacei; assembly: GCA_963574415.1. NCBI lineage: Eukaryota > Metazoa > Chordata > Mammalia > Primates > Tarsiidae > Tarsius > Tarsius wallacei. The sequence continues at coordinate 4,823 of CAUYQG010016990.1, forward strand.
TCAAAAACACAAATTAAGTTTGATATCTGAAAACAATATTTAGATATAGAGATAAAAAAAAATTTTTATTTTAGATATATAATCTCAAATTTTTTTTGTTTATGTTTGTCACACACACACACACACACACACACACACACACACACACACACGAGCATGCGCGCGCATCTCAAAAACACAAAGTAAGTTTGATATCTGAAACCAATATTAGTTTTCATTAGAACCTGACAGATTGGGTTTTAAAAAGGCACATGATTAGGAAGTATCCTCTGTTGGGAGTTATTCTGAAGCTGTGTCTACAGCTATAATTCTTCCTAGGCTCCATAAAAATCACACTGTTTAAATAGTTTTTCAATGTTTAAAATAAGTGCAGTTCTTTTACGACCACTGAAAACATATCAAGTTGCTGCAGTAGAGGTAATTGTGATGTGTTATAAACACCAATAACTAAGAGACTCAACCATAATCCCACATCAGTGAGGATAAACCGCCTTTTTTCCTATCTTATTTCTATCAACTGCTTACTAAAAAAGACATTTCTAATTCATTGTTCTACACCGTGATCCATGTTTCATAGGTTATATGACATTCTGACAACTGTACAGTTAACAGTACAGTGCTTTAGAGTTGTTTCTATAAGAGATAATTAGTGTAATTAATCCACACCAAAAAAATGTGACTTTACAATATAAGATCACATACTAAATTTATGTACACTCCTAACAACATCATAGGCGAGATCACCTAATAAACTGCAATTGCTGGGGGCTATCAAAGAAATTTAAGATTCCCTTAAAAAGAAAAAAAGGCCAATATAAGTTTTTACTAAATATAAACAAAATGTTACTTTTCTAAATAATTGCTTTATCCCCTTCTTAGATGATTCTTTACCCTCATTAAAACACATGAAATCAACCTGGGCACAAATTCTCTGAACAACGGGCATAAGAAAAGTAACACAGGAAAATGAGAAATATATAAAATAATGAGATATAAGATGAAACGGGGAATAATTAGCTCTTGCTCTCTGAAAAGACTAAATGTACTACAAATGCTAACTATTATAAGCCAACACCCTGGGGGAGTTCAAAAGTCTTTTCAATACACATAACGTTAACTGCAAACTACATTTAGGTCAAATACGAAATATCTCCCTCTTTATTCTACAGCTGACCTGAACATGTTTCTTTACGTGGCACAAAACTGAGCTAATGAAAACCCTACCTAACCGGTCACGTCACGTCACTCACGATCCACAACTACAACTCTAAAAAGAATTCACTCCCGCCCAGTCCCGTTTTAAAAACCCTTCCTGTAAAAGCTTCATCATCTTCCTCCTTACCACACTCTTTCCAGCCAGCTAACTAAAGTGAAGTTTAAAGGAGATCCCTCCTAGGTAGGAGGGGAAGGTCGGGAGGATGGGAGCGAGGACCTGTCAAACACATTTTGTAAGTGCTCGGGGAAAATGTCACCCGACGAGCCCAGGGAGTTAAATGGCTCACAGTGCACGGTTAAATTTCTTTAATGACCCTTTGTATGTCCAGGGATTCAACTAGACAAAAAGAGGGACTGGCTTTCGTTTTGTGTCTCCGGGGTTGGGAAGGTTGTGCGGGAGATGGGTTTGGCGGGGTCTTTTCTACCTCAGGCCTCGATGCCAGATGGGCGCCCCTGGCCACGCTCCGGCCCCGAAGTTCTCCCAGTCGCGCAGCCGGGCGCGGACGCCGAGCGTCTGCAGCCCCCGCCTGGGACCCGGGAACAATGCGGGGCTCGGGGCGCCCACGCTCGGGCCCGGGGAGGGGGAAGGGGAGGCCGTCCTCCGCCTGCGCCGCGGAACAAAAGGCGCCGCGGGGCCGGGGCCGGGGCCGGGTGCCCGGGGGTCTCGGCGAAAACTTTCTGAAGAGCTGGGGCGACAGGGCGAGGGCTGGGCCGCCCCCGCGTCGAGCCGCCCCGCACAATAGCCGGGCCGAGCGCGGGAAGGCCGGGCCGCCACGCCCCCGCCCCGGCCCGGGCCCCGGCCCGTACCTGGTGGTTCTCCTTCCTGCCGCCCGCGGCCGCCGTCGGCCCGCCCGGGCCGCTCGTCATGTTCACGTACAGGGAGCGGGTGAGCGGGCTCCGCAGCGTCCACATCCTCCGCGCCAGCCACACGGACGCCAGGCTCAGGCACAGCCAGCCCGCCAGCAGTCTCATCGGGGACCGCGGCCGCTCGCTCCGATCACCGCCGGCGCCGGGGCGAGGAGGAAGAGGCGCCGCCGCCCCCTGCCACCGCCGCCGCCGCCGCCCGGGCTAGAGCCATTGCGCCCGACTTGCCCATCCAGCCCGTTCAGGGCCGAGGCTGGGGGTGGGGAGGAGCGGCCGGCGCACAGCCTCGTCACCTCCTCCCTCCCTCTCTCCTCCGCCCGCGGAACGCCGCCGGCGCCGGCGCCAGTTTCCACCCGGAGCACGTACGCGAGGCTGGGGCGCGTTCTCCCCGGGCGCGCTCCCTCCGTCCAATGAGCGGGCGCCAGGAGGCGGGACAATGGGAGCGCGCATTCGCCTGGCGCGCGTGGCCGCCTCCCATCTCTGCCCTGTCCTCACGTAATGGCGGAGATTATTTAGGTTTTTTTAGGGCAGGGGAGATCACTTCCGAGGGCGGTGACTGCAGCCTCCTTGCCCCTGCAAGGTGGTGCCCGAAGGGCCTCTGGTCGTTCCTCGCCTGAGTATTTGCCTCTCGACCCTTATCCCTCTCCTCGACGGGACTTTTCACCTGGTCGTGCAAATTCACCCCGGGGTGAGGCGGGGCGTTTCATCCCTTTCGTACGTCCTGTCACTCACACCCAAGTCCTTCTCAGAGACAAACGCTGCCGGTTCTTGCTACCGGCTCAGCTGTGTGGTTTCCGACATATTTTTAGAGCCGACCAGCCAGACCCCCACCCCTAGGCCTGCGCCCTGCTTCGCGGGAGCTGCAAAGCAGAAGAGAGAATCTAGGGGGAAAGGATACCGCCAACCCCTCCCTACCTCTTTCCTTCCTACCACCACCACCCGCCGGCCCGGTTCCCCAAGCCTGACAAGTTGCTGGCTGCGTGTTTCTAAGAGCGTGAGTGAAAGCTCAGCCTTTGTTGGAAGCCAGCTGCTGCTGGGGCACCTATAAGTAATGTTTTGATGTACTGATGACCCAGCCCAAGAATGAAGACCCCAAAGTAGAGTCCCTGGCTGCCTTGTTTCCTTGAACTAGCTCACGGAAGTTAAACCCAACGCTCTTAAAACGAACTCCGCTCTGGGAGCAGTATTTACCCGGATGTTTCTTTGATCATTTATAGCACGAGGAGACCTAGCAACGCTTCAAAACTGAAGGGTTACTCTGTGTTCCTGTGTCTGCAGTTCTTTCTGCTGCTGCCCAAGTTGCAACTAAGGAGTAACATATTTCGTAGGGCCTCTAACTGCAATAATACTTTCCTAGGTTTTTAATTTAACTGCACCAGAAATCATATAAATGCAATTTATTTTAGTCCAAACCAAAAGAAATAAATCTTTTGGTTAATTCCATATTGCACTTGTGAGATTTTCATTTATGAAGTAGTAGGGGTGGTGCTCCACAGATAGGTAACAAAATCATTCTTAACGTGAACACTTTTATTAGCTTCTAAGAATCTCAGCATGGCCCCTTTGGCTAACAGGGATATCTTGTTGACTAATGTCACATAGGCTGTAACAAAAACGGGGGGGGGGGGGGAACATGGGAGGGTGTACTTGTGTGTTCTCGCCAAAACCCCAAAGAGCCTGTACCTTACTGAATCTAGTTCAGACCCTTAGTGCTCCCAGCCCAAATCATCAAAAAGAAACCATAGAGGCAGTCCAAATAACTATTTGTTTACTATGTCACTTCTCCCCCCTGTCTATTGGGATCAGTGTCACAGATAAAGTTGCACTATTCCAAAAGAAAACTTTCAACTTTTTGAAGTGGGAGGTGAAAGCAGAAGTGCATTAAATGGCATATTTAATTTCTGAAGTCAGGAGACAAAAAGGTATACCCCCAACTATAGAGTAAGCCCGCAAAGCTGTAGCTCAGAGACTGCAAAATGTGTCAGATGAACAAGAAGCAAGTAGACAACTGTTGAAGTCAGAAGGACTTGGGGTTAGTTGACTGCCACGAAGCCTAGATCTCAAAGGAGTAGATTTTGTTTTATACCTGCTCATCCAGAAAAGTCACCCATATATTTAAAATACTCTATAATAATACCCAAATACATGCTATGTACATTCAACAAGCACAGGAAGCAACCAAAGCACAGTGTGAGCAAATGATTTGCCTAAAGGTAGCAGAGCAAATTCAATAGCAGACCTTTTCATAGAACCTGGTATCCCAGCTCCTGGTCCTTCGATCCATCTAAGCTTTGCTGTCTCTCTCTTCTGAGAGCCTCCTGAATTACAAATGAGGAGGAAGGAAAACAGCAAGAGTAAATATACTAAGCAGAAGTTCAGATTGCCCTTGGGGACTGCCCCCTTCCTTCATCTACTAGAATATCACTACTGTATATTAAAACCTCAATTATCCATAATAGGGGAAGAAACACAGGTAACACAAAAAGCCAAACATAGGCCAATGTTGTTTCTAATGTGGCTTTGAAATGCAGTCAGTGATATTCAAAAGACATAAATGACCCTCTGCACCAAGCTCTGCTCACTGACCTCAGGTGTCTAGCCTGGGTCACAGCTCTGTGCACAGGCCTAAAATTTTGGCTGTTTCACTTTCATATCTAGATCTCTATGCAAGGGCTTGGTGATGGTGGTGTTATTGTTCTTTTGAGCTACAAAGTTTGGCATTTTCATGTTCTTTTTTCAAATACAAAGTATGAACCCACAGGGAGAGAGACTTGGAGCTATAGAGGACACAAAATATGCTGGTCATTGTTGGTCATTGTTACCTCCTTGAAGAGATAGCCTAAAAAGAACTCATAATCATATGTTTTCAGTGACAGCTTTTTTTAAATGCTTAATGTTTTATATACCTTCAGAGAAAGGTAAAAGTTTTACCAATATATTCAATAAAATATGTCCTGTGAGTATTAAGTGATTTAAGCACTTCTAACAAATAAAATCAGTAAATATATTCAATGATTTTTTTTTTTTCGAGCTGGAGTCTTATTCTGATAACCAGGCTGGAGTGCAGTGGCATGCTCACAGCCACCCCAGCATCGACCTGCTGGGCTCCAGCAATTCTTCCGCCTCAACTTTCCAAGTAGCCAGAACTATAGGCACACGCTACCACACCTGGTTAATTTTTTTTTTATTTATTGTAGAGACGAGGTCTTACCATGTTGCCCAGGCTGGTATCAAACCCGTGGGCTTAGGTAATCCTCTCGCCTCGGCCTCCCAAAATGCTGGGATTCCAGACTTGAGCCACCACGCCTGGCCTAATTATTTTTTTAAATTAATAAATGTGGGGGATTTTTATCTGAACTTAGTTGATATAATTTCAGTCATATGCAGTGACATCACTGTGGCCTCCAATTGATAAATTCTAAGTCAAGGTGAAACTGCAAACAAGTCAAAAAAGAAATAGCAGCCTAAAGTAGCAGAAATAAGCCAGGAGTCCTATTTGTATTTGCAACTGTAGGTAGCAAATAACACAGTGTACTCATGAAAGAACTCCCAATGCTGTCATTAGTATAGTGGTTTATCATCTGCGCTCTCGAGACAGACTAGCTAGATTTGAAGCCTGTCCCTTTGCTTCTTGATTATGTAATGTAAGGAATTACTTGACCTTTCCAAGTGTCAATTTCCTCATCTATAAAATGGAAATAATAATAATGGTTACCTATCTCATAGGAATGTGTCGAGTATCATATCCTCTATAAAGGGCTTAGTATAGTGCCTCAACATACAATAATCCCTAAAAAAAAATGTTTATTTATACTTGTTTTCACTTTAACATGGGTAAATAACCCTCTTATGAGCCTCCCTTTCCTCATCTATAAACAGAGAGCCATAATTTTGAGCTGTCTACTTCACAAGAGACATCTGTGAGAATCAGGCTATCTGAAAACTTCATAAACTGTAAAGCATCAACCAAAGTTACCATAATAAAGATGCTCAGTCCTAATGTGACTCTGGTCTCTGCAAAGCTACTCTCCATAAAACATTCTCTTGGAACCCATGATGATAGTATCTCTTAATTATGTGTCTATCCTCAAACTGCTTCATGATACTTCAGACTAAGGGAGTAGAGGAAAGGAATGTGAAACACAGAACTATAAAGCATTCAAACCTAAAAGCATAAAATCAGGCAGCAAACTCAAGTTATCTACTTGTCAAAGATGCTTGTATTTTTAGTTGGAAAGTATTTTTCCCTCCGATATATAAGACTCCTCCCAGCTGGCTCACCTATCTCTGTGCCAGCCATGGCATTTCACCTGCTTACAAAACCTTCTGAACACCCACAGTTTCCCTCCCATGTCAGTCTCACACCCGTTTCAGTTTATGTCAGGAATATCAACAGAAAGACAAAGTTATACCTCAAGCACTTATTCAATCAATATTTATGGAGTACATGCAATACACTAGGCACTGGGCTTAGGGGAATAGAAAGCAAAATAAACACAATGCCTGGCCTTCATAGAGCTTACTGTCTAGTAAGGAGGCAGACCCAACAAGTAATTATGCAATTAATATGTAATTACAAACTGCTGAGTGCTGGAATGGAATTGTATATTGTTAGGAGAACTTATAACAAAGAGATCTGACTTAATTGGGAGTGGGGAGAATGGAGCGGGGAGAGTGTTCAGGGAAAGCTGCCCTGAGGAAATATGCTCTGTGGTCATTTTTACATCCACTTGCTAAGCTTGAAAGCTTACAAGATGCCCAAGTTCCTCCTGGACTCTATAGGTGTGCCTAATAATTGTGAGAACAGAAATGGAGAGCTCTTCAGAGCCCTCTGGAATGTAAGGAATCACAGTGTCCCACACACGCTCATGGAGTTTTGGGGAAAACTCAATGAGATCATGTCTGCATAGCTGTCAGCACAGTGCCCTCTATACAGTCAGCACTCAATAGGAACTGTGTTTGTTATTACTGAACCATGAGGCTGAGGTGAACCTAGCTCTCCATGGACAAGCTACTTAAGCAGTCCCAGAGATGAACAGCCATCTTAGTCTAATACAAGACAAATTTCATTAAGGAGAGTTCTTCAACCTCATACATAAGTGAACCTTAGCTTCCACCAAGCAAATCAGTTTCCCAAATAGGATTGTGTGAATTAGGCATTTTAACATATATCTTTGTGTCACCTAGATTGTCCTTTTTTAAGCCACGGTTTCTTCATATATTAAGGGCTTGAACTTGTGGATCATAAGTAAATTGATTCCTTCTAACTGATGGTGGTACAACTGGTATCAAATAATTTACTACCCCCATGACTCATTTTCTTTACCTATAAAATCAACCACCTCTGTATTTATGTTGCACACATACAAGACTACTTCAAGGATTCTTAAAAGAAATATACTATACATACATATATATATTAGTTTCAGCTACTTAAAGGAATATATGGGTTTTGTTGTTGTTGTATTTTTTTTTTTTAGTTGGAGTCTCGCTCTGTTGCCCAGACTGGAGTGCAGTGGCCGCTCCCGGCCACCGCAGCCTCGACCTGCTGGGCTCCAGAGATCCTTCTACCTCAGCCTCCCAAGTAGCTGGAACTACAGGCGTGCGCTACCACGCACGGCTAATTTTTTGATTTATTGTAGAGATGAGGTCTCGCCAAGTTGCCCAGGTGGGTCTCGAACCCACAGACTCAGGCAATCCACTCACCTAGCCTCCCAAAGCATGGGATTATAGGCTGAGCCACCGAGCCTGGCTGCAATATATGTATTTTTAAAATACTCATTTCAACCAAGTAAGGTCCTTCTAATGGCAAGTCTATGAGTCAGAGCTCTGATAAAAGAGAGAAGGCTGATGTTTTCATTCAGCTTCTGGGGCACTTTCAAAGGTTCAAGTAGCTTTCATGTAGTTTTAAATATGCTGTCAGAACAACCCTATCCTTGGCCTCTTAATTGCTGTCTCTTGCATATATGTGGTTTTGGTCTTATGAATGGCTGCTTCCTCTCTACCTAATTCACCATGTAACTTCAAGCCACTGTGTTTTGAAATATTTGTTTTGAAACAATGAAGGCTTCTTATTTTGTGACTATCAAACATCCGAACTAATGGCTTATTTGAAATACATTTAAAAATTGCACTGCACAATGAGAAATAGTTTAAAACTTAAAATTTAAATATTTTATAATAGACCAAATGTGTGTACATAAACGTAAGTAATATTTTTTTTTTCTTTTAAGTCAGGGTCTCACTCTGTTGCCCAGGCTGAAGTGCAGTGGCACACAGCCTTGACCTCCCAGGCTCAGACAGTCCTTCCACCTCAGCCTCCTGAGTAGCAAGGACTACAGGCACATGTCACCACACTGGCTAAATTTTTTTATTTTTTGTAGAAACAAGCTCTTGCTATGTAACCTAGGCTGGTTTTGAACTCCTGGGCTCAAGCAATCCTCCCACCTCAGCCTCCCAAAGTGCTGGGATTACAGGTATGAGCCACTGTGCCTCACCATGAAACTAATCTTAAAGAGTTTGTGTAACATACCCACAAAATAAACACATCTTTACTGGCATGAAAGAAGAGCACTACTTTGTCTTTGCACAACTGGAAACTGGTCAGAAAATGAGGAAGAATACGTTTCTGAAAGAGGATATTTGAGTAATCAGCCAACCTGAAAATCAGACAGAACCATCTTCCTTCTCTGGTGAAAACTATGATTTTCTTTAATAGTCACCACTAATCTGAGCTTATTTATAACTTAGCCCAGGATCTTCCTCAAACTTATTGTGTGTACAATTCATTCATTCTGAGGAAAGGCATTTGGCTATTAGATCACCAAAGCTGCAGCCCCAGGGTTTTTTTCTCTCATTCTGGGTTACCCCTAACTAGATGTTCTTTGTTTCATACAGTGTCCTAAAATTGACAAAGTCAATACTGCATATAGCCATGTGTGGTGGCTCATGCCTGTAATCCCAGCACTTTGGGAGGCAGAAGCAAAAGGATTGCCTGAGCCCAGGGGTTCAAGGCCAGCCTGAGCAATTTGGCAAGACCTCATCTCTACAATTAAAAAAAAAAAATAAGCCACATGTGGTGGCACACACATGTAGTTCCAGCTACTTGGAAGGCTGAGGTGGAAGGATTGCCTAAGCCCAACAGGTCGAGGCTGCAGTGGCTGTGAGCATGTCACTGTACTCCAGCCTGGGCAACAGGGTGAGACTCTAACTAAAAAAAAAAAAAACTAAACACAGATGTTAACTTAGTCTACAACAGAAATTTTATTTCTAAGCTTATTAGCTTTCTTGTTCAAGTCTTTTGGCAAAAGTTAAGAGAGATGACAGGAACAGATATTAGAGGCTAGCAGCTTTCCCCCAACATAAAAGATTCTACCTTCCACCTCCAGATTCTGACTTCCACCTTCCCACCTCACACCACCCCAGCGGGCACAGGGAAGCTGACTTTGCCCAAAACCTGAAATGAAGTATAGTTTGTTATATGTGAATATATGTGAATAGAATAGGCTGTTCTCCCTCCAAGAAAAATCCATTTTTATAATCAAAACTATAAATGACATTGGAGCCAGATTTGCTGCTTTTCAAACAAACATCTGCCAGCTAAATTGCTTTAGGTTAGTTATTTCTTGCTTTCATAAGGAGACATATTTACAGATAATTTTCAACACATCTACAATGCTGATCATGATTATTCAATGTAAGAAGCCTTCAGGAATAAAAAAAAATCCAAGTTATCCTTGTATGATTTGACAGTACACTGAATTCATCTTTAGAGTGTGCAATGTCCTGTTTGATTCATTTGCTGGGATTTCTCCATTATTATATTTAAATAGTATATATATATGGGTGTACTTTCATCTTGACAGATGGTAAATCATGTCATGTTTGAGGATATCTAGCATTTGTTAGATCCTTTGCCCTACTAAGAACTTATATTTGTTTGGACACATGTATGAGGAATACATTATATTTTTGACATGTGTTTAAGGCTGTTTCAGGAGGAAAAAAATTAAGTCAGGTCTTTTTGACAAGTTGAGTGGTACATAGAGTTAATCATACCATTGACCTGAATAAACTCTGGACATAGAGAAATAAAACTGGAAAAAAAAAAAAAAAAAAAAGGCCGGGCTCGGTGGCTCAGCCTGTAGTCCTAGTACTTTGGGAGGCCAAGGCGAGTGGATTACGTGAGCCTGCAGATTCGAGAACAGTCCGGGCAACTTGGCGAGACCTCATCTCTACAATAAATCAAAAATTAGCCAGGTGTGGTAGCATGTGCCTGTAGTTCCAGCTACTTGGAAGGCTGAGGTGGAAGGACCGTCAGAGCCCAAAAGCTCAAGGCTGCGGTGGCCATGAGTATGCCACTGCACTCCAGCCGGGGCGACAGAGTGAGATTCCAACTCTAAACAAACAAACAAGCAAACAAATAAATAAAACTGTGGTCTGCCTCGTCTCTACAATAAATCAAAAAAATTAGCCGGGCATGGTGGCGCATACCTATGATTCCGGCTATCTGGAAGGCTAAGGTGGAAGGATCGCCTGAGCCCAGCAGGTAGAGGCTGTGGTAGCCGTGAGCAGAGTGCCACTGTACTCCAAGCCTGGGTGACAAAGTGAGACTCCGACAAAAAAAAGAAAGGTAGGTCCCAAGCCAAGACTTGCCTGCAAAAGGACTGAAGGACGGTAATAACATATTTATAGAAATACCCTGTATGAAAAAAAAAAGAAATAACCTGTATGGTGACCACTTGTACACCTAATCCTGAATTGTAGCCCATACCTTTAAAATAAAATAAATTAAAAATAATAATAAAAAAGAAAAAAATAACAGCTCATGGTGGGTAGAGGCAGTGGAGGAGTTGGGTCAGCCATGAAAATGTAAGAAATGGAAAGACAGACTGATCTGGGTAGTGGATTGCTGTCAGCAGCTGAGGAGACAGGACCCTAGCCCACTTTGCTCAGTGCAGCAGATGTCTCCCTGTGTGGGGATGGGTGCATCCGTTTTATTAAGGCTCCATGACATCATTCATTAACATCCTAAATCACCACGTTCCTCATTCCATGCTCACCATATCCTTTAAATCAGATGGGAATGTGTTGATGAAGGAAGTCTCTCAGTATAAATTTGTAAATAGGTTTTGGGTTTTTTATTTTTCATGTTGCTCTGTGAGTTGAGTCCATGCTAATCTGCCTGTAAGAAAGTGAATCCATTTTCAGTGTACCAACAGATGCAGTTTCTAGACCTGCAAAGTCTCAATGATGAATTTACTTATATCATATTCCTTTTGGAAACTGAATATAACTGGACAGGCTTCTTTCACCCAAGAGACATCAAACTTCACTTGCCTGAAAAGTGCAATGAATAGTCATGAGAGTTTCCCAGCTTCTTCAAGTATGACTATGGTTCTTTTTCAAGGTCTGTTTTGCCCACCTCATACTCCCATGCCAATTTTTTGAAGTCACTTTTCTATTAAGGTAAAAGATATATAACACAGCCTGGCTCGGTGACTCAGCCTGGGATCCCGTACTTTGGAAGGCTGAGGTGAGTGGATTGCCTGAGCCCACGGGTTCGAGACCTGCCTGGGCAACTTGGTGAGACCTCATCTCTACAATAAATCAAAAATTAGCCGGGCGTGGAAGCGCACACCTGTAGTTCCAGCTTCTTGGAAGGCTGAGGCGGAAGGATCGCCTGAGCCCAGCAGGTCGAGGCTGCAGTGGCCGGGAGCATGCCACTGCACTCCAGTCTGGGTGACAGAGTGAGACTCCGACTCAAATATATATATATAACATACAATTTACCATTTTTAAGTACACTTTTTTAAACATTAAGTACATTGACATTATTGTGCAACCCTCATCAGCATTCCTCTTCACAACTTTTTCATCTTTCCAAACTAAAACTCTGTATTCATTAAATAATTCCACATCTCTCCCTAGCCCCCTGCCTCAGACCCTGGCAACCATCATCCTACTTTTTGTCTCTATGAATTGGACTACTCTAGGTTCCTCATTACAAGTGGAATCATACCATATTTGTTCTTTTGTGTCTGGTTTATTTCACTTAGCTTAATGGTTCATCCAGGTGGTAGTTCGTGTTAGAATTCCCTTCCTTGTTAAGGGTGAATTCGATTGCGTGTATATACCACATTTTCTTTAGTCATCATCTGTCAATGGACACTTCCACACTCCATACCAATTTATCCAGCCCTATCTTTATATTAAAAACAGGGTGAACACATTTACACCGGGAGGCAGGAAGACCACCTTCTAGTTACTATCCTTACACTTTCCGTGTGACATTGGAAAGAAAATCACATAACCCCAACTATCTTGTCTGTAAACATGATCATTAATAAAGACATGCATAAAGGCATGGATCTTTACCTGCTGGCTTTCTTTAGTAAATTATGAATTCTTTGTTTTTCTCCCCAAATTATAATGTATCTGTACTTACACAGTGTACAAGAGAAGCAGTATGATTTTCTGTTTTCCCACACACTTTAAAAACAAGTTGCAGTCAGGCATGGTGGCTTATGCCTATAATCCCAGCACTTTGGGACGGGAGGCAGAGGCGAAAGGATTGCCTAAGCCCAGGGGTTCGAGACCAGCCTGAGCAGATTGGCAAGACCTCGTCTCTACAATAAATCAAAAAATTAGCCGGGCATGGTGGTGTCTGCCTGTAGTTCCAGCTACTTGGAAGGCTGAGGTGGAAGGATCCCCTGAGTCCAGCAGGTTGAGGCTGCAGTAGCTGTGAGCATGCCACTACACTCCAGCCTGGGCGACAAAGTGAGAATGACTCAAAATAATAAGAAGAAGAACAATAAAATAAAAACAAGTCTCACAAATTCAATGCTCCATAACAGTCCATAAAAACAGGAAATGATTGCTACAAATAGTATGTACCTGTAACGACGTTTATAAGTGGAAATGATCTTTTCTTTTGAGAGTTGAGTACTTGACAGATTGTCAGATTCTTATGACCTGAAATCAAAATCTTTGCCTTTTTTTACTCCCGTATGTTCATCACACACACACACACGCGCGCGCACACACACACACACACACACACACCACCTGCTCTGTTTCATAGTGTGAGACTTGCCCAGTCTACTGTGAAGCACCTGGGAGAAAAAGAACTCTAAAAATGAGCGTGGAGTGGATGTGTTTCTACCCCCATGAAATTCTAGATCTGGGCCAAGGCCTACTCTTCATTAAAGACAACCTCCTATGGCAACACTGCAGGGGTACCATATGTCACTTAGAACAATGACAGCACATTCTAGGTGCCAGACATTGTGCTTAGTGTCTCCCACATGCCATCTCTTTTAATCCTCATAGCAAGCTAATGAGGTGGATACTATTATTACCACCTTTATGCTGAAGAAGAATCCAAGGTACAAAAGCACCCATTGCACAGTGAATAAATGTTTGAGACAGGATTTTAAACTAGGCAGCCGGGTTGCAGAACTCACATTCTTCACCACAATGCTCTACCGCCTCCTAGCGTTTATTAAAGCAATCTTCGGATCACTGGTATCAGAATCACCCATGGTGTTGGTTAAATACAGCTTCCTGGGCTACCACTGATTCAGAATCTTGTAAATAGGGAGTTTTCGACATGGTTCATAAGGGAAGAGGCAGAGAAGATGTCCTCAGAAGCAGCAATGTGCACATATCACTTTAATAAAAAGTATTTAAGAGTCAGATTATTTTTAATTAGGCAATTCTTTTTAAACAGTCTATTGAAATAATCTAGAAGGGCCGGGCTCGGTGGCTCAGCCTGTAATCCCGCGCCTTTGGGAGGCCGAGGTGAGTGGATTGCCTGAGCCTGCGTGTTCGAGACCCATCTGGGCAACTTGGCGAGACCTCATCTCTACAATAAATCAAAAAATTAGCCGGGCGTGTTAGCGCACGTCTGTAATTCCAGCTACTTGGAAGGCTGAGGCGGAAGATCGCCAGAGCCCAGCAGGTCGAGGCTGCAGTGGCCGGGAGCGGCCACTGCACTCCAGTCTGGGCAACAGAGTGAGACTCCAACTCAAAAAAAAAAAAAAGGAAATAATCTAGAAGAGGAAAATGACATATTCAAACAGTAAGTTAAATAGCATTTGTGAATTACTTCAGGACAACCTCCCCGCAATAAAAGGAAAACAATTTCTATGATTTTTAAGTTATTTTAAGTCAAGTAATTTCCCCTCTTTAGTGTACAATTTATGAGTTTTGACAAATCACCATTTTCCTCATTCCATGCTCACCATATCCTTTAAATAGAATGGGAATGTGTCATTGGAGGAAATCTCTCAGCATAAATTTATAAATAGGTTTTGAGTTTTTTATTTTTGCATTGCTCTGTGAGTTGGGTCCATGCTAATTTGCCTGTGAGAAATGAATCCATTACCAGTGTACCAACAGATGCAGTTTCTAGACTTGCAAAAGTTCAGTGATGAATTTGCCACCACCAAAATCAAGATACAAAATATTCCCATTACTTAAAAACATTTCCTGTGCTCTTTTATAGTCAAAATTCTCTCCACCTCTAGCTTCTAGCAACCACTGTTGTCTTTTCTATACTGATAGTTACGTCTTTCCCAGAATTATCATATCAACAGAATCAGTATATAGTCTTTTGAGTCTGGCTCCTTCTTTTCTCCCTTCCTTCCTTCCTTCCTTCTTTCCTTCTTCCTTCCTTCCTTCCTTCTTTCTTAGTTGGAGACTCACTCTGCCACCAAGGCTGGGGTGCTGTGGCTTGCTCACTTGACCTGCTGGGCTCAGGTGATCCTTCCTCCTCAGCCTTCCAAGTAGCTGGAACTACAGGTGTGCACCACCACGCCTGGCTAATTTTTTTTTTTTAATTGTAGAGATGAAGTCTCACCAACTTGCCCAAGCTGGTTTCGAACTCATGGACTCAGGCAATCCTCTCACCTCTGCCTCCCAAAGTGCTGGAATTACAGGCGTGAGCCACCCTGCCCAGTGAGTCTGGCTTCTTTCACTTAACATAATGCATTTGACATTCATCCATGCTGTTGTGTGTACCAGTAAGTATTTTTAAATTCTTTATTTAGTTGTTTGTTTGTTTGTTTAATGTTGGAGTCTCACTTCATTGCCCAGGCTGGAGTGCAGTGTCACGCTCACAGCCATCCCAGCATCGACCTGCTGGGCTCCGGCTATCCTTCCGCCTCAGCCTTCCAAATAGCCGGAACTACAGACACGCACTACCACACCCAGCTAATTTTTGATTTATTGTAGAGATGATCTCACCAAGTTGCCCGGGCTGGTCTTGAACCCCTGGGCTCAGGCAATTCTCTCACCTCGGCCTCCCAAAGTGCTGGGATTACAGGCTTGAGCCACTGCACTCAGCCAAGTATCTTTTTTATTGCTGTGTAGTATTCTTTGGTGTAGATGTGTCACAATTTTTTTGCCCATTATCCAGTTGAAGGGCATTGGGTTATTTCCAGGGTTTTGTTGTTGTTGTTTGTTTTGTTTTTGGTGGTTATGAATAAAGCTGTCATAAACATTTGTGTATATGCTTTGTGTGAACATAAGTTTTTGTTTCTCTTCGGAAAAAAGCTAGCAGTGTGATTTCTAGATCATACGTCAAATGTATATTTAAGTTTATAAGAAACTTTCAAACTGCTTTTCAAAGTAGCTGTACCATTTTTTTTCTTACCAAGAATGTACAAGTGTTCTGGGAGCACCACATTCTTGTCAGTACTTGGTATTATCAGTTTTTATTTTAGCCATTCTGATTGTTATGTAGGAATATCCCATTATGGTTTTAAATTGCATTTTCATAATGAACAATAAAGTTAACCATCTTTTCATGTACTTATTTTCACCTGTGTTTCTTCTTTGTTGAAGTGTCTTTGCAAACCTTTGACCATTTTTTAAATTAGGTTGTTTGTCATTTTATAATTGAGTTGTGAGTATTCTTTACATATTCTGCATACAAGTCCTTTATTAAATAGGCACTTTGCAAATATTTTCCTCTAGTCTGCGGTTTACATTTTCACTTTCTTAATAATGCCTTTCAAAGATCAGAATTTTTAAATTTTGCAGTCAAACATAATGTTTTTCACTTATGGATTGTATATTTGATGATCTAAAGAATCTTTTCCATTTCAGAGTCACAAAGATTTTCTCCCATGTTTTAATCTAAAAGATGTATGGTTTGAAGTATTACATCTAGGTCTAAGATCCATCTTAATTTTGTACTTGGTATGGGCTGAGCTTCTTTTTTTTTTGCATTCGGAAGTCTAATTATTGAAACTATTATCCTTCATCAAAACAATGAGGTCAACAACAACAAAGAATAAAATACAATATTTCCTCCATTGAATTGCTGTTGCACGTTTGTCAAAAATTAGTTTTTCATATATGTGTGATTCTGTCTGGACTCTGTTCTGTTCAATTTGTCAACACCACACCTTCTTGATTACTGTATATTAGAATCAGGCAGTTTGAGTTGGCCAACTTTGTTCTTTTTAAAATTGTTTTTGCCTATTTAGTTATTTTGCTTTTCTTTATACATTGTATAATCAACTTGTCAATTTCTACAAAATTTCTAGACTTTTGATTGGATTGCATTTGGAGAGCTGACACCTTAACAACATTCAATCTTCCAATCTATGAACACAGTATATATCTCTGTTTACACTTTTTATTTCTTTCATCATTGCTTTCTAGTTGTATCATACGTGTCTTGCACATATTTTTGAAGACATAGCCTGAGCACAATGTCTCACGCCTGAAACCCACATTTTGGGAAGCCCAAGCAGGAGGATCACTTGGGGCCAGGAGCGTGAGATGAGCTTGGGCAACACTGCAAGACTTGCCTCTCTACAAAAAAAAAAAAAAAGAAGAAGCATGCCAGGCAAGGTGGCTTACATCTATATTTCCAGCAACTCAGGAGGCTGGGCAGAAGAATTGTGTGAGCCCAGGAGTTTGAGGCTGCAGTGAGCTATGATGGAGCCACTGCACACCAGGCTGACCAACAGAGCAAGACCTTATCTCAAAGAAAAAAGATACATACCTAAGTATTTCATTTTTCTTTTTTATGTTGTTGTAAATAGTAATTTTTAGAGTATTATCAGTTCCAATTGTTCATTCCCAGTATATAGAAATACAACTGATTTTTATATATTGACCTTGTATCTTGTTACATCTCTAAACTCATTAGTTTTAGTGACTTTGTGGTAGAGAGTTTTATTTCTTCCTTTCAGATTTATATGCTTTTAACCTATTTTTCTTGCCTTATTGCACTGTCTAGGATCTCCAGTATGATTTTGAATAGAAGTGGTAAGAGCAGGTTGGGCATGGTAGCTCTTGACTCTAATCCCAGCACTTTGGGAGGCAGAGGTGAGAGGATTGCCTGAACCCAGGGGTTTGAGACTAGCATGGGTAACATGGTGAGACCTCATCTCTACTAAATCAAAAAATTAGCTGGGCGTGGTGGCACACACCTGTAGTTCCAACTACTTGGAAGGCTGAGCCCAGCAGGTCAAGGCTGCAGTGGCCATGAGTGTGCCACTACACTCCAGCCTGAGTGACAGAGTGAGACTCCAACTAAAAAAAAAAAGTGGTAAGAGCAGACATCCTTGCTTTGTTCCCAGTCTTAGAAGGAAAACATTCAGTCTTTCACCAGTAAGGATGATATTAGCTGCAGACTTTTTGCAGAGGATTTTGTCAGGTTGAGAAATTTCACTTCTACTCTTAGTTTCCTGAGAGTTTTTAGCATGAGTGGGTATTGCGTTTCATCAAATGTTTTTTCTGCATCACTCAAGATGGACATATGGCTTTTATTCTTTTGTCTGCTGATATGGTGAAATACATTGATTGAGTTCAACATTGGGTGTTGAATCAATACTGCGTTCTAACAACCTCATTTAGTCATATTTATATTAGCTAGATTGCTGATATTTTATTGAAGATTTCTGTATCTATGTTCATGAAGAATAGTGGTCTTCAGTTTGCTGTAATATGTTTGGTTGTGATATCAGGATAATAACTGATTAGATGAATTGATAAGTATTCTCTTCAATTTTCTGAAAGAGTTTGTGTAAAATTGTTACTATTTCTTTCTTAAATGTTTGTTAGCATTCGCCAGTGAAACCATCTGGCTCTAGAGTTTTCTTTGTTGGAAAACATCTAAGTTGTCAGATTTATTGGTATAAAGATTCCACAATATTTTCCTATTATCCTTTATATATCTGTAGAATCTGGATTGATGCCCCTTTTTTTCATTCCTGATATTGGAAATTCATATCTTCTTTTTTTCTTGAATAGTCTGGTGAGAAGTTTATCCATTTTATTGGTATTGTCAAAGAACCAGCTTTTGGCATAATTGATTTTCTTTTTTAATTGTATTGGTTTCTGATCTTTATTATTTCCTCCTGCTTAATTTAGGTTTAATTTGCTCTTCTTTTTCTAGTTTTTCTAATTTCTTAATGGAAACACTATTTTTGTTGCAGACTAAATTTTATATGTTGAGTTTTCATTTTTGTTCAATTCAAAATGTTGTCTAATTTCCTTTGTGATTTCCGCTTTGACTTATGGGTTATTTATAAGTGTATTTTTAACTTCTAGATATTTGAGAACTTCCCAGGTATATATATTATTGATTTCTAATTTAGTTCCATTGTGACCAGAGAACACACTTTATAGGATTTCTATTTTTCTACATTTGTTGTGGTTTGTCGTATTGCCCAGAAAATGCTCTATCTTGGTAACTGTTCCATGTGCACTAAAAAAGAATATGTTCTGGCCAGGCTCAGTGGCTCAGCCTGTAATCCCAGCACTTTGGGAGGCCGAGGCGAGTGGATTGCCTGAGCCCATTGGTTCCAGACCAGCCCGGGCAACTTGGCGACAGAGACCTCGTCTCTATAAAAAATTTTTTAAAAATTAGCCGGGCGCAGTAGCGCGCGCCTGTTGTTCCGGATACTTGGAGGGCTGAGAAGGAAGGATCGCCGAAGCCCAGCAAGTTGACTTTGGGGTGATCGTGAGCGTGCGAGCCACTGCACCCCAGCCTGGGCGACGGTGTGAGACTCCAACTCAAAAAAAAAAAAAAAAGATTGTGTTCTGCTGTTGTTGGGCAGTGTGTTCTATAAATGTCAGTTGGGTCAAGTTTTGTGATGGTATTGTTCACATCTTCTAATGCTTACTGGTATTCTGTGTACTTAAGCTGTTGATTTCGTTTTTTCAAGCGAGTGGAAGTTTATTCAGGAAGCAAGTGTGACAACTCTTGCAGCAAAGGGGACCTGAGTAGGTTGTCCTAGCTGTTGATTTCTAAAAGAGAAATATTGAAGTGTCTTTTCTCTATCCTCTTCTGTCAGTTTTTGCTTCATGCATTTTGATGCTCTGTTGTTATTACATTTAGGACTGTTTTATCTTCTTGGTTGATTGACCCATTTATCATAATGTGACCTCTCTTTTTATCCCTGGTAATACTCCTTCTTCTGGAGAATACTTTGATACTAATACAGTTACTCCGACTTTCCTTTGTTGGAGTTTGCATGTTATTTTTTATCCTTTTACTTTTAATATGTCTGTATCTGCATTTTTTTTTTTTTTTTTTTTTTTTTGAGTTGGCGTCTCACTCCGTCGCCCAGACTGGAGTGCAGTGGCCGCTCCCGGCCACCGTAGCCTCGACCTGCTGGGCTTCGGCGATCCTTCCGCCTCAGCCTTCCGAGTAGCTGGAACTACAGGCGCGCGCTACCACGCCCGGCTAATTTTTTTGATTTATTGTAGAGATGAGATTTGCCTGCCCAGGCGGGTCTCGAACCCGCGGGCTCAGGCAATCCACTCACCTCAGCCTCCCAAGGCGCGGGATTACAGGCTGAGCCACCGAGCCCGGCTTGTATCTGCATATTTAATTGGGTTTTTATACATAGCATTTGGTTGGATCTCACTTTTTATCCAATATAACAATGTGTGTCTTTTAATTGGTGTATTCAGACCATTTATATTTAATGTCATATTGCTATAGTTGGATTTAAATCTACTATCTTGCACAAATCCAAACTTCCCTCATAATCTTAAGCACCCCTCCTAGAATTGAGTGTGAATTTATGAATTTATGATTATTGGACCTCTCTGGAAGATAATACTATCACTATCTCCATCCCTACCTTTCTCTAACTACAGGATTTGAGAGGAGAACTTTGCTAATTTCAGGGAAAGCAAAATGAAAAAAATTTGGGAAATATACCATTTTGTACTCTGTTACTGAAACACCCGACTTAAAAAAGAGAAGAATGTGAGTATAGGTCTACTCCACCTATACTCCCTTCTTATTAAATTTCCCCTCTCACAGGCCAAGAAGCAACAACCCAATAAGAACACTTGTAACATACACCCAGTGATAAACTGAAATCTGCTCATGCCAGCTGGTGAGAGCTGACAATTAACATTTCAAAACTTTCTCAAGCTGGTTTTTAAACAGCCATTATTAAAACCAAATATATATAAACAAAATTAAATTACATTAAAAACAAAAGGGTTATGTAAAACTCATTACTTTATTATTATTTTATCACATTTTGCTATTAGTTATGATCTTATCTGTATCTGTACCTGTATCTGGAAAGTAGAAAGTTTTATAATGGCATGCTACTCCTCATCTCTTTCCAAATCTGTATTCAGTGATGTCACACTGGTAGCTTGACATTGACCATTATAGAAGTATTTATACCAAGGACATCAGTATAAATTATTTTGTTTTATTAATTCTCTAGACCAGGGGTCAGCAGACTTTTTCTGCAAAGAGCCAGACAGCATTTTAGCTTTGTGTTTAGATCTCAGGCTGTACAAAAACAAGCCACAGGCTGGACTTGGCCCACAGGCTATAGCTTGTCAACCCCCAGTCTAGGCTTAAGAAAGTAATAAGGAAGATACTAATCACACAGATTAAACTTAAAACTGTCATGTCTATAGCCACTACACTGTGAAAAGCACAAACAATTAAGGAAATATTCGTCCCAGTATTAAAAACCTATCATTCAATTCAGCAAAGAAGTTGCTCACATCATTGGTGATCAAGTGAATTTCTGAGGTGGGTCTTTATTGTTTCACTTTTGTCCTACTCATTAATATAAACATAAATATAGGACAGCATTTAGGTTGGAACTACATTCCTCAGTTAATGACATGAGTGACTTGTTGAACTGAATAGTAATCAAGCATTTATTCACAGTCTGAATTTTGTGACTATTGTTGTGAATTACAAAAACTTACAGAGGAATTTGTAAGAATGAACAAACCACACTGAAATTATAGGTATATGGAATTTACAATAAAGAGTATTATATATTTTATTATTTGTAAATCATGTTCTACACATCATTTTCATCAGTAAAATGTACAATAGTGTTTTGTTACCAATATATAAATATGCATAAATTCTTTTCAAAGAGTCAGTTGTTAACTATTTCCAGAACACCCACGTGTACCCATGTCTCATCTGAGCTGATGATCACTCATGGCTAAGAAAATCTGAACAGGCACACAGAATCTGAGTCAGTTAGATTAAAGTGGGTGACTAAATTTAGAGATAGACAGAGAGAGAGAGAGAGAGAGAGGGAGAGAGAGAGGGAGAATGATAAAGCAGAGATGTCAGAGACAGAGAAAGCCTCAGTCCCTGCCTTTCCTACTTCAGTCCTTGTATGGCTCAACTCTAATTTCCTATTCCTGGATGCTTATGAGTTTGCCTACTATTTTTTTTTAACTCTCTTTATGGTCATTGAAATGAAATTTATTTTTCTTGACCACCAAAAGCCCCCTGACTAAAGCAATGAACCACATAATCTGGGTTTATCTGAATTATCTTATCCTGATCCCTGAATTTCCCAAATCTGGCCTTCTCCTTTATTTTAAAATTAATTAATTTCCTAGAACATGGAATACTTTCGTAATGAAATATAAAATATGAATATATATCTTCATAACATCTAACTGACTTATTCCTGCATCTGACAATCCTGTTCTCTCAGATGTTTGTAACTACTAAAAAAAAAGAAGCTTTTTTATTTTATTCCTGTTAATTTCCAATTATGTGTAAATAGGTAGATAGATAAATATATGTATATGTGTTTTTAATGCTGCAAAATTCTATTAAAAGATCACTTTGAATTATTTTGAGTTGGGAGAGGAGTATAATGTGCAAGAGAATGGTATGACTACTCCTTTGTTTGTTTGTGTTTTAACTTGGAGTCTTACTTTGTCACCCAGGCTGGAGAGCAGTGGCAAGATCACAGTAGCCTTGACCTCCTGGGCTCAGGCGATCCTTCTGCCTTAGGCTTCTGAGTAGCTGAGATTCTAAGTATGTGTCACCACACTCAGCTAATTTTTTTATTTTTTTGCAGAGATGAGGTCTTACTATGTTGTCTAGGCTGGTCTCCAACTCCTGAGCTCAAGCAATCCTCTTGCCTTGGCCTCACAAAGTACGGGGATTATAGGTGTAAACCACCGTGCCCAGCCATGAATACTCCTTAACAAAGATTCCAAGAAGGAAAACCAAGAAGGAAAATCATTAATTAATTGATTTCCTTAAGTGACAATAATTATGTCTATTTATGGGGTACAATGTGATGTTTTGGTGTCTGTATACATTGTAGAAAGATTAAATCAATCTGATCAACATATCCATCACCTTACTTCCTTATCATTTTTTGTGGTGAGACCATTTAAAATCTATTTCTCAGCTATTTTGAAATATACATTACTATTAAATATGGACACCATGCTGTGCAATAGATCACCAAAACTTATTCCTCCTGTCTTACTGAAATTTTGTACCCTTTAACCAACATCTCTGCTTTCTCTATCCCTCCCAATCCCAAGCTTCTGGTAACCACTATTATACTCTGTTTCTATGAGATGGGCATTTTTAGATTCCACATATAAGTGGAATTTTGCAGTACTTGTCTTTCTGTGCTTGGCTTATTTCACTTAACATAACATCCTCCAGATTCATCCATATTGTCCCAAGTGACAGAATTTTCTTCTTTTTTTAATGCCATATAGTATTTTAACATATATATATGAAAAAAAAAGTATACACATCTTAAGTATGACACTCCCTTAAAAAATGGCTTTCATCAAATGAATGCTAGCATCACCATGCAATAGTCAGAACAGTTTAAAAAAATGGTGGAAGCACAGTAGAGCAAATGTCATATTACATATCGCTACCATAATTTAATTCAACTTCAAAAAGTAATACATAGATAACATCTCTTCAAATGTGTATACATTTTTTGGCACCCCTTTGTGTGTAACATTTTCTTTATTCATTTATTTGTTGATGGACATTTAGGTCCCTTCCATATCTTGGCTATTGTGAATAGTGCTGCAATGAACATGGGAGTACAGACATCAAGTCATTTGGGTAAAGCCTGGAAGAGTGGGATTGCTTGAGTTTATGGTAATTCTTTTTTTTTTTTTTTTTTTTGAGTCAGGGTCTTGCTCAGTCTCCCAGGCCGGAGTGCAGTGGCAAAATCATGGCTCACCACAGCTTCAACCTCCTGGGCTCAGGCTATCCTCCTACTTCATCCTCCCCCCAGTAGCTGGAACTACAGGCGCACATCACCAAACCTGCCTAATTTTTCTATTTTTTGTAGAGATGAGGTCTCACTCTGTTGTCCAGGAGGCTCTTGAACTCCTGGGATCTTCCTGCCTCGGCCTCCCAAAGTGCTAGGATTATAGGCGTGAGCCACTGCACCTGGCAGTAACTCGATTTTTAGTTTTTTAAGGAACCTCCATACTGTTTTCCAAAATGGCTATACTAATTTACATTCTCACCAATGGCATATCACAGTTCCTTTTTCACCACATCCTTGCCAACACTTGTTACCTTTTGTCTTTTTAAAAAATAGCTGGCTGGGTTCAGTGGCTCAACCTGCAATCCCAGCACTTTGGGAGGCTGAAGCGAGTGGATTGCCTGAGCCTGCGGGTTTGAGACCAGTCTTGGCAACTTGGTGAGACCTCATCTCTGCAATAAATCAAAAATTATCCAGGCGTGGTAGCACGGACTTGTAGTTCCAGCTACTTGGAAGGCTGAGGTGGAAGGATCACTGGAGCCCAGCAGGTCGACGCTGGGATGGCTGTGAGTGTGCCACTGCCCTCTAGTCTGGGCAATAGAGACTCTGACTAAAAAATAAATAAATAAAATAAAAATAAAAATAGCCATTCTAGGTGTGAGGTGATATCTCATTGTGTGTGTGTGTGTGTTTTTTTATTGCATTTCCTTAATGATTAGCGATGTTGAGCATTTTTTCTATTGGTCATTCATATGTCTTCTCTTGAGAAATAAAGTCTGTTCAGGTCCTTTGCCCATTTTTTATTTGTTTTCTTGTTATTGAGTTGTTTGAGTTCCTCATATATTTTGGATATTAGCCCTTTATCAGATATATGGTTTGCAAACATTTTCTCCTAGTCTGTGGGTTATCTCTTGATCTGAATTTTAATTATTTCCTTTGCTGTGCAGAAACTTTTTTAATTTGATATAATCCCATTTGTCTATTTTTGCCCTTGCTGTTTGTGCCCAGGGGGGTCTCACTCAAGAAATCATGGCCCACACCAATGTTGTAGGACATTTCTCCCATGTTTTCTTCTAGGAGTTTTACAATTTCAGGCCTTATGTTTAAGATTTTACTCAATTTTGGTTTTGGGGTTTTTTGTTTGTTTGGTTGGTTGGTTGATTTGGGGTTTGATTTTTTGGTCAGGGTCTCACTCTGTTGCCCAGGCTGGAGTGCAGTGGCATGATCACCACTCATTGCAATCTCCAAATCCTGGGCGAAAGCAATCATCCTATGTCAGCCTCCCGAATAGCTGGGCCCACAGGTGTGTGCCACCACACCTGGCAAATTAAAAAAAAAATTTTTGGTAGAGTCAAAGTCTTGCTATGTTATCCAGGCTGCTCTCTAAATCCTGGCCTCAAGCCATCCTCTAGCCTTGGCCTCTCAAAGTACTGGGATTATAGACATGAACCACTGTGCCCAGCCTAAGTTTTTTTTCTTAGAGGCATGGTGGGGAATCTACAGATGGTGATGCATTATTAATAAAAAAAGAAATAAAGTTTGTCTCACTAGTAAAATTGGTTAGAGAAACAATATGAGGTCTGAAAAAAAAGGAAGTGGCATGCATATCCAGGTGGACTCTGGAAAACCCAAAGCAATTCATATGACAATTCTTTGGTGAGTAGTTACAAGTGTACTCAGGCTACAAGGCCACTTGGAAACAGCCAACAGATGGACCTTACCTCATTTTTCACTTCCTTTTTTTTTTTTTTTTTTGAATTGGAGTTTCTCTTTGTTACCCAGGCTGGAGTGTAGTGTCACTATTGTGGCTTACCACATCCTCAACCTCCTGGACCCAGATAATCCTTTCGCCTCAGCCTCCCGAGCATCTGGGACCAGGCACAAACTACTATGTCCAGCTAATTTTTAAATTTTATTTTATTTTATTGTAGAGACAAAGTCTTTCTATGTTGCCCAGGCCAATCTCAAACTCCTGGGTTCAAGTAATCTTCCCACCTTGGCCTCCCCGAGTGCTGGAATTACAGGAACGAGACACTGCACCTGACCCAGTTTTCACTTTCTAATTAGAGAAGGAAAAAGCCCTAAAACTTATTGAATTGTTTTTGTTTTATTTGTTTTGCTTTCTAAACAAAGTATAGGTTAAAAAAGAACAGCTTTGCTTTCTGGTACCATGTCAATTCTATAAGAGCTGACAAACACCGGAAGTTTTGTTTAAATCCCATTCCAGTCAGTGCCAGCCTTAAAAAGTTCCTATGTAGTCTTCCTTGTTTCTGATTGAGAATGGGCTCCACACCAGAATTTGAATTATCGCAATGCTCAATGAAACCAGGCAAATCAAAATAAACATAGCATCATGAAGATCTGACAACGCACTAGGGAGAAAAAGAGATATAAAACACAGTTAGTTTTTCCAGTGGCTTCTGTCTTATTCAGTCAAGCTATTTAACAAAAAGCTTTAGAAAACTTTTACCTATAACCCTTCCAGAAAGTAAAAGAGACTTAGGAAACAATTTTGGTTTTTTTCAAATAATTGAGTAAACCCTACCTTCCAGCTGCTCTGGTATGTAAACCTGTGATCACAATACCTGGCAAAAAGTGCTACTGCTACAATAAAGGGCAGTGAACAAAGGCCAGGGCACAAAGCACAGGCATGTACACGTGCATTCTTGTAGTAATTGAGTCTTGAAATTGCCGTCCAACAAGTTTTAAACAAAATGTTAGGATTTGGGTATTTTTTTCTACTACTAAACTTACTTCCATGGAATACAACTAGAGGTTACAAGAAATAGCCAGGATTTATATTACTTTCATGTGATGTGGCCTGATTTTCTGCTCAAAGCTATCATTAAACCCAAAGATTCCTATAGTTCTCAGTTATATTCCATATAGATCATATTTTTCATTTAAACCATATACAGTAAAAGTGGGATCCTGATTATTCAGAGGCTGATTATTCAGCCTGCAGCTTCTTTTGGGTTACTTGGGTTATCTAAAAGAGCACCTCATTAAATAAGTCAATTGAGGAAAGACATGAAAAAGTCAAACCATATGATATAAGAAGAGGCAGTTTGTTACATTTTTATGCTGAAACCAATTGCTATTACCAGAAGTTATATATCACTCACTCATCTAAAAAAAAAAAAAGTACTACGTATGATATTATTAATGGCTAAGCACCAGGCTAAATAATTCAGTGGTAGGCAAAACTGATACAGTTCCTACCCTGATGGAGCTTACATTCTAGAGCAGGAGATAGATCTGACTCAAATAATCACACAAGTAAGTTGGTTTACATATGCTTACAAAAGACGACTAGAAAGTGCTGTGGTGGAAGAGCTCAAGATATAAGATGAGAGCTCATTGTGGAGTCCAGAGAAGCCTCCCAGAGAAAATGGTATTCGAGCTGAGTTCTGAAGGACAAGCAGGTATTGACTGGAAGGCCTCTACCTACAAACATGTGCAAAACCTCCAACCATGGCTCCCTCCTCCTCTAAAATCCATAGCTGGAAATATCTTGGGTGTTCTGGGCTGGACTACAATTGTTAGGCATGGCCATCCTCCCAACTGCTGCTGCTCAAGATTGCTCTCCGCCTTGAGTCCTACTTGGCCCAAGGACTAATGATTACCTACCCATGCTCTGCTCTTCTGCAGCTACTTTCTGGGCTCTGAGATACCCACAGAGGCCAGGGCATAGCTGGGCAGCCCAGCACATACTGACTGCAGCCTCAGAAGTAGCAGAGGCACCGATGGTGCCGTGAGAATGTGGTTACACTTTGCTCCACCCAATTATTTACAACAAACCTCATTTCTAGGAGCATGTGGTGTTTTCCTTCCTTTAAGAAAAACCCTCTCCCCTCTTCCCTAGTGTCTGCCTCGGTCCTTAAGACTTGGTAGAAGCCGGGCTCGGTGGCTCACCCTGTAATCCCGCGCCTTGGGAGGCTGAGGTGAGTGAATTGCCTGAGCCCGCGGGTTCGAGACCCGCCTGGGCAGGCGAGACCGCATCTCTACAATAAATCAAAAAAATTAGCCGGGCGTGGTAGCGCGCGCCTGTAGTTCCGGCTACTCGGAAGGCTGAGGCGGAAGGATCGCCGGAGCCCAGCAGGTCGAGGCTGCGGTGGCCGAGAGCGGCCACTGCACTCCAGTCTGGGTGACAGAGTGAGACGCCAACTCAAAAAAAAAAAAAAACAACAATCCCTTAAGTATGAAGGTTTCCACATCTGCAAGAATTCAAATATTGCTGGCTACTTCAGAGATCATCTAGACAGCAGAATCCTAAAGAATGTAAAGTCTCCTAAGACTTTAAACTTCATCAGGATTCCACATTACTCTGATGGAAAAAAATGATTCAAACAAGCCCACAAACAGCAAGTGTTTTTGTTTATTTGTATTTAATGACACACAATTAAAAGTACAAATTATGAATTCACAATGCCAGTAAATGCTCGTATTGGCTTGTCCACAGACATCCTCCTTTCTCTAATGCTCTTTCTCTCACAGTGGGTGTCAGTGCACATCAGGTGGTGACACAATGAAGTGATGTGTAGGGCCCATCTTAATGCTTCTTAAATTGGATAGAATCCTGGAGGTGTCTAAATGTCACCGTTTGCTGGAAATAACTGCACAAACATGATCCTATTCATGGAACTTTTGCGTATTTGAGGTTTTGTTTGTACAGGAGCCCCATAAAAAAATGTTAAAATACTTATGAAGTAGAATGTAAAAATCTAAGTCAAACTTTGCTCATCAAACCCTGGCTCAACTTTTCATTAATTTTGTCACATTAGGCAAGTTACTTGATATTTTTGAGCCTCATTTCCTCATCAGTAAAACTGAGGACAATAATTGCTATCATGAAATATTTTAATTGTACCTTAAGACTCTGACTACCTCTCCAAGATTTTTCCCCCACTGTCCCTCTTTTCCTCATCATCACCATTGCATACACTGCTCCTTGGCTCTGCCTTCCTTTGTGGTTTGATCTGGGAGGAGGGATACCTACTTGCACATCATCTGCTCAGGCAGAGTTTCTCAGCCCTTCCTACAGGCTCACGCCAGATCTCAGACAACTTTTCCACCCTTTGCATTCTCCATACTGTTTACAGTCATTTGTTTCCCTGAGTTTTGTTCACTGGGAATGTTGGGTCTATATTTTTGTGCATTATTCACCTAAGTATTATGCATACCATATGTATGCATTTTAGATACTCAGTGAATGTTTGTTGAATTTTATTAAAGAATAGCAAAAACTCCTGAGACGTTAAGAAAAAGAGTAAGCAAAACAGTAGGAAAACTTTGTGGAGGAGTTCATTCATTGACCAAAAAAGGAGATCTGTCCCTTGGGAGAAGAGTGTAAAGCTCTTCTAGTCAGCCTGCAAATATGACAATTATGATCAGTGGAATACATTGCATGTAAAAATGATTTACAGCCCTGTTTCTCTGTAAATGTTAACAGTAAATCTAATTTGAAAAAGAAGTTACCATTTAAATCGTAAATGTTTACTTTAAATTGTTAAGAATTATACTGTGTTGCTTTTTATTGGGATCTCTTGGACTTAGGAAACAGAATGAAATCCTAAGGACTGTATTTACATAAGCAGTTTCCATAAACATCAAGGTTAGTTGTTTTTATTCACATCAATAAAAGATCAGGGCCCTAAAAGATTATTTGGAACGAGGAAGGCTTTTATTTAAATCAATTTCTAACCCACTCTGTGACCCTGGCCAAATCAGTAAACTTTCTGAACCTAAATTTCCCCCATAAAACTACTATGAGAATTAAATGAAATAACACATATAGTACTATGCCTAGCACTCAGAAGGGCATTGTTAGCTCTCTTTTTTCTTCTCACCCATACCTGTCCCTCAGCACACAAATTCTCTCTAAAGTCAATGTCTCTGAGATAAAGATGTTTAAGTTAAATGCTTTAAATGCTTCCTGAAAAAGTAACATTTTCACAACACTGTGATGTTTAAAAATGAGTTTAAGGTATTAGATCATGTGAACAAACTAGTAATGTAGAATATTTTGGCCCAATTTTTGTATGAATCATGGCTCCAAATGATATTGTCATAATCATACAAGTTACTCATTGTTACTGACAGAATTGTGTAGCCCTCAAAGTTGATTTGTTGAAGCCCTAACCCTTAATGTAATATCTTTGGAGATGGGGCCCTTAAGAAGTAATTATATTTAGATAAGATCATGAGGGTGGGACCTGCATAATGGGATTGGTGCTCTTATAAGAAGAGATACCAGAGAGCTTGCTCTTTCTCCAGCATGTGAGAAGGTAGCTGTCTGCAATCCAGGAAGAGAGCCCTCACCAGAACCTGACCACACTGTCACCCTAATATCAGATTTCCAGCTTCCAGAACTTTGAGAAAATTAATCTCTGCTGTTTAAGCTATCCAATTTATGGTATTTGTTATGACATCTGGAGCTGACTAAACCACCCATACACCAATGTAGCATTACTTTAGCTAACACATATATAGAGAGAGTGTGTCAGAATCTCACTCTATTGTCCAGGCTGGAATGCAGTGGCATGATCATGACTAACTGCAGCCTCAACCCCCTAGGCTTAGGCAATCCTTCCACCCCAACCTCCTGAGTAGCTGGGACTACAGGAATGCACCACCATGCCTGGCTGATTTTTTTGTTTTGTAGACATAAGTTTGCTCTATGTTTGTTGCCTGAGCTGGTCTCTAATTCCTGGGCTCAAGCAATCCTTTTGCCTCTGTCTCCCAAAGTGTTGGGATTACACATGTGAGTCACCATGATCAGCCATATAAAGTCAATATTGATGCAATTTCAGCTAAAGGAATAAACTCTATATGAGAAACAATATAATTTATCAACAATGTAAAGATATATTCTTCTCTATTCATAAACACACATACATACTTGCATACATAAATGTAAAATATATTTTGAATATGAAAGATCATGTATACATTCATATAGTTTAACTCATTGACCAATTAATTCAACAGACTTATTAAGTGTCTACTGGATGCCAGGCATTGCACTAAGCATTGGTATATGAACAAGACATATTCATGTCTTCATCGAACCCACAGCCCAATAGAGGAGAAAGTCAAAGCATAAGGTATATAAAAAAGTGATATAGGTGTTCAAGATTATAACTAAAATAGTATTAACGTTGTTCTCATACTTTAGAACTGTTCTTCCCTGAAACCATTTGTCTAAACTTCACCGAGATTAATCTGACAATTGTCTTTCTGACATGTTCACTTAAGGAGACTTATTTAGGAGATATCTAAGGCAGAATAAAGTTTCTACCTCAAATTTGCTACTAACAATGTTAGAAGTAAAAAGTAAAACAAAATTTTGAGTCTCAGTTCCTGTCAATTTAAATGAAAATAGACAGTTGGTTCAGCATATGTTGATTTCTTAAAATCGGAAATAGACTTTCCCAGCAATATGTCTCAGGGAAAAAAAAGTGTGGGCTAGTTTACTCACTTATATTAAAAGGAAGTTTCCAACTGATGTTTGATTACATTCCTGAAGAAAAAGATTATAATGAGAAAATTACAATTACTTTTTTCCTTAAGCGTAAAGATTCCTGAGATAAGAACCTGTTTCCAATCAGCGGTTAGAATGTAAACAAACAATTAAAAAGGGAAGTGAGAATGGGATCCTTGGAATGGCTAGCTACTAAAGCTGAATAGGCAGAGTATAGGTCTAAAAGTTCAAATCTTATTTAAACTCTCAGCTCTGGTGCCTTACTAATAAGATATTGCTGGGACGATTCCTTATCCTCTCTGAGACTCAGTTTACTCAGTGGTAACATGGAACCAAATAAGACCCATTCATAGAGTTGCTTGAGAATTCAAGAGAATAATGTATACCATGTGTTCAAGAGAATAATGTACGCCATATGCCTATGTTGGACTCTCAATACGTTGTAGCTGATATTAATACTAATTATTATTGGAAAGGAGAAATAAGAAGAGACAAATATTGGAAAGACTACCATAGGCTCTACTGAAATAGAATCTTTGTACCTTGTCTTCCTTTTACTTTCTCTTTATACATGTAAGTTAATAATAATAGCATCTGCAGTATCTGTTGAGTTATCATAGAGTGGTACCCAGGTTTTGCAGGTCTTATTTTACTTAATTGTAGTTAATTATTCCCATTTGATAGATGAGGGAATAAAGGCATAGCAGACACATACTTTGCCCAACGTCCTACAGTTTGAAATGATGAAATTAAAACTTGAGTCAGATGTATCCCAACTCTAAAGTTCATGTTATCATGAATATAATATAAAAGCATATTAGAACACAAAAAGTATAATGCAACTTATATACTCTCAACAACCTACTCTGCCCTCCAATTTAACCTGAAATGTCTTTGGTTTGATTTTTTTTTTTTTTAGTTGGAGTCTCACTCTGTCGCCCAGACTGGAGTGCAGTGGCCGCTCCGGGCCACCGCGGCCTCGACCTGCTGGGCTCCGGCGATCCTTCCGCCTCAGCCTTTAATTAAAACAAATCTCCAGGGGTTTCTCCTGGGATGCCTGAATAAGTAAGCCTTCTACCCTGATGTTTCACTTTCCTTTTTTTTTTCCTTGGTGGGGCAAACTGACTGTGGCTAGTTTTTCTCCATATGGTGGCGCAGAAAGATACCTCACTCTTGGCGTCACTATACAGCTGTACTCTCCGAATGGCTTGGCCTGTGGCTGTCCAACGTAAACAATTATTCATGATGTTAAATTATTAATATTTAGAAGGAAATTTCTTCTAAACAGATTGCCTGTGACTAATGACATACAACATAGTACACAAAATTAGTTTGACAGCAGGTTGAGGCTGCGGTACCCTTGATCATGCCACTGCACCTCAGCCTGGGCGACAAAGTGAGACTCTGATTAAAAAAAAAAAAAGTGGGTTTTAATTTTTGTTCTCTGCACATCTTCTATAGTTAGAAAAATGCAACTGATAATTTGTAGTTAATTTGTTCTTTTAATCTAATTTTAGTAGAGCAAGATTTAAAATAAAGGCTATAAACTTTTAATTTGATTGAGGGCTCTCAGTTGTTAAAAGTACATATATTATTTTTATTAAAAATGTAAAAATCAAAAACATTTTATATTTTTAGAAAAGAAATCCATGTCTTATGCTTAGAATATTCATCATTCCTAGATGTTATTAATGTGAAAGTATTTCGAGAATTTCTTCTGAAAATTTTATCCTTTCCCCATATAACCCAAGATGTCTGCAATAGTTTCACAAATGCCATATCATCTTACATCTATGAAGAAACTATTGACATGCTATCTTTAAATAAAAGAGAATAATAGAGTGAGCAAGAGACAGGGATAATTTTAATCAGGATTAATCCATGAAGCACCTTGGCCTGGTGCATAGGCTCACCCAGTCTGAAGAGATTTTACCGATAGGCCTTTCCAGTTCATGCTATTTGTTGTTGACTTCATTTAGCCTTCTAAAAATTAAAGGTGGAAGAACTTGAAGCTTTAATATAGCATCTACTCTGGTGGTTCCTAAATACCAAAGCTTTTCCTTGAGAAAGTTTCTACCAGTCCATATGAAAAGGAGGGAAATAGAAATAGTTTCATATATTTGTCATTAAGCTACATCAAACTTAAAGAACTATCCTTTACTCGGACATGATCTTTACCACTTTTTAAAATTTAAAATATCCTGGATCTTATGAAATGATAAAAGTAGAATATAGGATCTTTTTAAAAATGACCTCACATGGAAAACCAGATATAGGCAACCTAATACAAGTTACCACGCTTTAAAAATCAGGATGTAAAAAATGCAAAGTCCAGGAACATATGTATTCTATGCGACATACCTTTAGTAGTGGTATTACTAATACAGGGACAAGTTTTTTTTTCTTCTTAGTATACTTTAGTTATCTTTAGACCAGGAAAGTTCATAAGAAGGTAGGACTAGAAAACCCAATATCAGCCTAGCAAGATTTATCTCATTGTTCAGAGGGATGTATATATATCTAAACCTTGTGTTTTCTTATACAATCCTATCTTTATTTATTTATTTTTTTATATATTAATTCTATCTTTATAATCAAAGTAAACTGAGATGTAGACATCTAAACATTTGTGTTAGATACATCACACTGCACAATTACAATTTTAACAGGATAAGCACAAAAGAAGCAATTCTTCAGAATAAAGGACTCACTGTTCAATTACTAATTGAATAACTATTTAATTAAAGCATCTTGCAAAGGTCATAGGAAAAAAGTTATAAATCTGAAGAAAACATAAAAATGTAATAAAAGATATGGGAAGGAGAAATGGCATTAAATGTTAATTAATGCATTTCCAGATCATTATTATCGTGTTGACAGAATTGAAAGAAAAAAGAATAGCACAAACCAGATCATTTGGGAGATTATTGTAACATAGTTCAAAATGAATACAGTAAAATCACTGACACAAAATTATTATTTTTTATTTCAAGACCACACCTGTAATAGAGTACCTAGAAAGCATGTAAGAATCATTAACTAGTTGTGCTCATTACATTACGTTTGGAGAAAGTCTACAATGCCCTTGGAAAAAAGTTCTTACTGAGAAGAGGTTACAAGTCTGAAAAAGGGAAACACGAGTTGAGTTGCATTTTTATGCAAAATTTTGATCTCTATTTTTCAAGTTAAAAATGAATTCACAAGGTGTATTGATACCATCCCTAAAAAACTGGCAGTGGGTTTTAAAGCTGAATGTATCCATACCCTGTAAAACAGCAATTCTACTCATAGGTAAAGACTTAACAGAAATGTGTACATATTTTAACCAAAAAATATGCTAGAATATTTATAGCAGCATCTGTAATAGACCAATGCTGTCAACTGTCTAAATGCCCACCAACAGTAGAATGAATAAATAAACGGTAGTTTATTCCCATAATGGAATGTGGATAATTACATAAACTAATGTTGAAAAAAAGTGGAAGTCATTTTTTCAAAAGTACAAATTACATGATTCCATCTATATAAAACACAAAAAGAGGCCAAACATCTCTGTCCTTTAAAAGTGAGGACAGTAATGACCTTTGAAAGAAGGAGTATTAACTGGAAAAAGAGAGGGGATGCAGGTGGGGTGTGATGTTGTGGCTTATAATGGTCTGTTTCTTGATCTGGGATCTGGTTACAGGAATGTTACTGGAGCTGTATACTATGAATGTTATTGAAGCTGTATACTATGATCTGTATATTACAAAGAAAAATCAATACCTAAAATAAACAAATGAGTTGCCTGCCAGTAAATATCTAGCAGTTTCTAGTACAATAATAATGTGATGCTTTTTACTAAACCTGGAAAGCAGATAAGGAATTTAGGGGAAAATATAAGATCAGAATGAGATTTAGAACATCTTAGATTTAGAAAATTTTAGATTTATAAGGCACTGTACCTAAAAAGACAAAGTACTTTTCAGATCTACAGCATGTCTCACAGTGAGCATTACTTCCTGTAACCTTCTTTTTCTTCTTCTTTTTAAATACCGACACCAATCTTGGAAAAAAAAATGTGTGTATGAATCTTCTAATGTTATATTAGAATAATCTATCTCATTCTATTTGGTCTGGTTTTGGACTAAGACTTCAACTGTGAGTAGAGCAGTTTTACAATATAAATAACATTGTTAGCCATGTCTACTTAGTAACTGTTGGAAATTCTGAGAGATTTGATATACTCCTCTTAAACAAGCTATATGTTTGATGAGAATATGAACTAGTCAGAAGATTTGGCTCCATTTCTATAACTTCTAATCTGACTTTTAGCTACTTTGCCACCCTAAAAGGGATTTCATTGGTGACTGCACATCAAAATCCTTTTCTTTCTTAGGCACATGGCTAGATTTCTTTTCCCAGCCTCCCTTGCAGTTGGGTATAGTTATGGAATGGAGTTCTGTCCAGACCCCTCCATGCTCTTTTTCTCTTTCAGCTATCTAGACTAGCGATGTCACTAAAATCAACCCTGGAAGCCATGTGTGAAAGAAGGCAAAGCTTCCACTAACCTGAGTCCCTGAATAACTGAATAGAAGAGTAATACATCTTGTGTCTCCAAAATAAAGTTTGCAAATTGTTGTTTTAATGTGTGGTCAAGGGGGCCTCTGTCTCCTTTGCCCTCTTCTTACTTTCACTTACTTATTCTTGGTGGGAAGGTGTAGATGTTTTAGCAAGACAATGCATTCATGTTACAACAATATAAACTATCAGTTTTAGCAGAAGAGACTATATCTTAGATTTATTCCATTCATGAAAAGGGTGGGGATGGTGGGTAGGCTAAGGGTAAAAAAATTAAAAGGGGGATGCTATATAGAGTGAAAAGCAGCCCCGTGGAATAACAAAGAGATGCATTGTAAGACTTTTCTAGATTCCCAGAATATTCATGGCCTGCCATGAGTAAAACTGAATTGTCTTCGATAATGGCCAGTAACCATGTACACTTTAATATATGATAGGATATAGTGAGTGATTCTCATTGACGGGAAGAAAAAGAAACAGCTGTCTTGCAAACATAAACAAAAGCAAGGTTAATGGCAAAAAAATTGTCATTCTTCAGATGAGAGATAAAAAACAACTTTGAATTTTATGCCATCTACAAATTAAAATATCACTCAGCTTTTCTGAGTATGGGTTAATTGCTATGAGACCAATTTATTATGCCCTCTGAAATCAATTCAAAGTTCAGACACCTTCAGAATATAGTTTTTGTAATTTATTTTTTAATTTTTAGAGAAAGGGTTTAGCTCTGTCACCCAGGCTGGAATGCAGTAGCCACAACCATAGCTCACTGCAGACTCAAACTCCTGGGCTTGAATGATCCTGCCTCTCTCTGCAGTCTCCTGAGTAGCTGGGACTACAGGCACATGCCACCACACTTGGCTAATTTTTTAAAATTTTTGTAGAGATAGCGTCTCACTATGTTGCCCAGGCTATCAAAATGCAGTCTTTTGTACACAATTACACGAAACTCCCAGAAGAGGAGCCTAATTATGAACCCTTAGATGACTAGGACTAGGAATCCTTTATCTCTACACTCCTGGTGCAGAACGGCCATGACAGCTAAGAGGCACTCACAGACTATGGCATGAGCAGATGCTAAGAGAGACTACATTTGGAGTGAACCTTGCTCTCGCACGACACTTCCCAATCCAAATGATACTTCAGACCTACTCATGTAATTTGTTCTGAGCCTGAAAACTTAAGGAATGAGTGAGCTGGAGTAAGGAGGAGAGAAGCCAAATCCTCTGTCATTAAAAAGGGAAACTGAGGGAGAAGCAGACAGAGAGCCCTAAGATGTGCTAAGGTTGGTAAATACTCAACCGGGAAAAACTAAGTTAAAGTGAAATAACATTATGGCTGTGTACAAAACCTGTTTCTCCCTCCAAACCAGGGCAGTTAAAAAAAGTTATAATATGGTTATTTCTTCTAATAATACTAGTTATTAGTTTCAAGATTATATATATATAATATGATTATTTCTTCTAACAATACTAGTTATTAGGTATGTCAAGATTTAAGCTTTAAAATGCAGTTACTTTAATGACAAACTTTTGTTTTCAGATTCACATATACATGGAATAGCGGAGAGCTGAAACATTTATCATTTAAACTAGCCCCGATGTTGAGAGTCGTTTAAGAAGCTACTTCAGACCAAAAGGGGATTGGGGCTATCATTAATCAGAGAATTCCCTCATTCTCCCTTTTCATTTTTGGATCAGCTATAAATAGCCACAAGATGTGTCCATGTGGTATTTTCTGCTGCTTACAGAGTTTAATTTCTACACCGCTGATAAAGCAGAATCGCTTCAAAGGTCAGAGGGGTTACAGATCAATTATTTTAGTCCCGTGCCCCATAGCCTTTTATGGATAATGCCAGACCACTTGTGTATAAAACAAAGCATGTCTTGATAATGCAGAAAATGAATAATTTTTTATTAATCCAAATTCAGGATATTGTTGGTATGGCACCCCTAACATAACTGTGTACAGGTTAATATAATCTGATTTTTTTGTTTGAAAACCTCGTGTTACATTGCTTTTTATATCTTATCAACTAGTTGCTTTTCCAATTCACCAAATTGAGCTGTGTCCACTGAACTAATAAGACTGTGGCCAAGATGGCTGATTGTATATTTAATGTTCCTTTTCTCTCTCATTCGCATTTATATTAACTTAATGCTGTCCACCCAATAAAATGTCCAGTTAAAAACACAAGCTCCCCCAGCCTCTCTTGAAGCTAGTGGCAAATATATGGAATTTTTCTTGCCAAAGAGATATAAACTGAGGGTTCCCAGGCAACCCTTACTTCCCTGATATAGACATCAGCCCTTCCTGCTTCCTTTCTATTTCTCTTCTTTACCCTGCTTAGAATGAGGAGAAAAGTGCCGGAGGAGCTTTGTGATGATTGTGAGGTGACAAGCACGGGACAAGCCTGTATGCTAAGGATGGCAGGTAGAGAAGAAAGAATAAAAGGAAGCTATGTCTTTGAGGCTATCACAGAATCACTGTAGTAGTCCTAGATGGCTATCTCCAGACTTCCTTTTGCACAAGACAAAAGGCTAAACTGCTATTAGTTTTCTATTACAGTTAAATACATTCCTATAACTGATTAAAAAAAAAAAAAAGACCCTCTATTGACTTCTCAGTGAAGACCTTCTAGCACACTTGCCATATTTTTAAAACATGACCATCCTGAAGGAGTTGATGGCAGACTATCATAGTTCAAGCTACCTCTTGTTAGCATACATTACATTGGGACACATCAATTAATTAACTTTTTTAAAACTTTATTTTATTATAAAGATTGTGGTACAAGTCAGGATTAGGTACATAAGTAGTTTATGTGCAGGTGAAGTTTGGACTTCCAACTGGTCCTCACTTCCCTTGGTTTAGGATCGGGTACCTTTAGTGATGTTAGGTGGCCCCGGCGTACACTAATTTAGTTTTTATTGGAGTTACTGTTTTCTTCAGTCATTTCTTTGCTTACAAAACACTTTTTAAAGTAAATATGCACAAATGACCTGCCTTAGAAATTGCAAAAATGCAGAAAAATATGTAAGTCATCTAATTCAGTTCTTGCTTTTTTTCGAAACTATTAACTTGTAAAATACATTATAATTGAATGCTGCTCTTGTATTTCATGAATACCAGTTGTCATGCTAATGTGCACAAAAGGTTTTATCCAGCAAGAATATATCATGCAAATCCAAATCACTGCCACTGCAAACGCTGATAGACTATATAAAATTGCTGATAATTTCCAAAATCTGTCCAGATAGATCAGCACTGTGCAAACATCATTGCAAGTTCGAATGGATAAGCTAATGCCTTTATATTTAGCATCTGTCTTGTTACTTTCAAAATAATAATTATTACTATTTAATTATAGCTATGCATTCCCTATAATTCTCTTATAACTCACTGTATAGTATAAATTTCAATGAAATTCACTTCCCTCTTCCTCTATTTGATATTATCTAAGGATTAATAAACCCAACTAACCTGTTCTCTGAAAACCTGTCCCTTAATCTATGCTAATATCATCTGTAAAGTTATTTTATTGTCAAATTGCACTGCTTATTTCAAATGACAGGAGATTAAGATACATATGTGTGTTTGTGTGTGTGTGTGCATATGTATATATGAATATGTATACATATATAGAAAGAAGGAAGAGAGAAGAAAACAGAGATAGAATTTTCTCCCTACTAAAGTTTTCCTCAAGAAGTTCTTTATATTTGTTGAACAACTTAATTCACAAATTAACAAAGCTCTACTATGAAGACTGATTGAAGGAGGAATGGAAAACTTTTGACCTTTTGGATCCTAATCCCCTGCTTAACTTTTTCCATACTCCCTTATTTCCTTATTAAATGCTAGAAATGATCAGAATCAGCTTTCAGATTTAGCAAAGCAGCTAAAAGCAAAAATCATGCCTTTTGACAAAGAGGGCAAAGGGAAAATTGGAGGTAATTAAATAATGAAATTTGGTTTAAAAAGCTTCACTTCTAATCCCTGTGGGATGGGCACAAATCAAGGACCTATTTATGTCAAGTAAATAGGCAGAATCGTTCGTTATGTAAATATGACCTTTAAAGCCGTAACACAGCTATAATGTGAATAATGCACCCATGAATAATTGAGAATTGACAGCATTTAATATTTATTAAGTGCCTTTTATACGGATTTGTGTTAAGTAAATCAATTCCATGGGCCCAGTGATGGCATCCATTTAATGATTTATTCACTCTCTAAATATGATGAGTAATGTTCGGTATGAGATTGAGCTAGAAATTGCACAGTGGAGATTTTTCAAGATGAATGAGACACTGTCCTTGTTTGCAAATTTTTCAAGTGGTAAGTTCCTTAAGGAGAAAATAATAGTTTTTATACTATGGAAACGTCAGCCCACATAGATGATCGGTAACTAGAGTTTGAAGTCATAATTGAGCAAGGCCTTAAGGGATGGATTTTGATAGGCTGTGCTAGCAAAAAGAAAGCATGTTAAGCATACGGGAAATCAAAATCAAAGGGCAATATATCATCAGAAAATTAATCCTTTTAAGCTGGGATACATGCAAAAGGGGAGAGAAAACTTTATATCAGAATTTTAAACTCATTGAGGAGTTTAGGTTCTTTTAAGAAGATAGTGGTGGAGAGAGGAAAATACATTGGTGAAATGTAGCATAATCTGCTCCAATGCCACCCACACCCCAATAAAAAATATGCATGAATTATGATCTAAGCAAAGAGAAGAAATACTGAAAAGTGTTAGGACTAGATTTATTTCTGTTCCTTCTTATGATTAAATGGTTCAGGATGTTATCTGCTGTTTTGAAACAGAGCTGAAATCTTATTTTAACTCAGGTAAACTAAGTATGTGATTAAAACTATTTTACAAAGAGCCAACAAATTAAAATGTCAACATATCCCTATCCATCGATTTTGTCTTTGAACATAAATAGCATTTATATTACCATCTTTTCCTTCCTCTTTCCTTTCTTCTTCTTAGGTTTTTAGTTTCTTGATCACTTAACCTTTATGGAGAAGTATTAAGCACATAAGGTAGGAAGTACAAACTATTAATTTTTCAATGGTTAAACAATTCTTTTTAAATGAGAGTGTCATTGACAACTATTTCTTGATTCCCACAGAAAGAGTAAATTGGAGTTTTTAGTCAAAGGGTTAAGGATTAAATCTGCCTCATCTAAACAGGG
The DNA here is from genome assembly GCA_963574415.1 of Tarsius wallacei. Classification (NCBI taxonomy): domain Eukaryota; kingdom Metazoa; phylum Chordata; class Mammalia; order Primates; family Tarsiidae; genus Tarsius; species Tarsius wallacei. The sequence goes on from CAUYQG010016990.1 coordinate 45,664, forward strand.
ACTTTTAAGAGTTTTTATAACCAGAATTATAAGAAGGAAGTTTAAATTATAAACTTCTACCTAGTGAATCTTCTTTCAATTTCACAGTTGATGAAAGAAAAAAATATCTTGCAGAAACAGATACAGGGCTATAATCTTCAGAGTTTGTAACTATAAATAAATAAATATTTCAACACATATTTATTTATTTATTTAAATGAATATTTATTTACTTATTGAAATACACCTATACTTCCCCCTACACATCTACTGTGGTATTGGTTTTATTTATAGCTTCCTTTTTTTCTTCAACTATGCTCAAGCCATGGGGGACAGTTTAAGAAAAGAGCCAGTGGGATGCAATGTAGTATATTCTATTCACAACAACAGACTGGAATGGAATCTATACTATATGTGATGTTAAATTTTTCAACCATACAGAGAAAATTATATACAAGTTGTAACTTATACAACTGTTTTACCCCCTTAGTCTATTTGTCCTAATAATTTACAATATAATTCAATTCCTTCAAGTAAGTGTCATTACAAAGTACTGCATTGTTGAGACAGGCTTATAAGGAAAAGAGGGATGCTTTGATTCTCTCTGCTGTGGTCTCCTTGAATCTCTGGCATATGAAAATATACAAAATAATCAAAATATAACAAAGTAAAGTGATTTTTATCAGACATTTTCTAGATAGATGTGAGAGAACTGTCAAGAAGGAAGTAAAAAATACTGAGATACCTCTACATATTAACCCATTTCCATTTCATAAAACATGCCACAGACTCATTTATTTTCCTTCTCTCTCTCTCTCTCTCTCTCTCTCTCTGTCCTTTTTCAAAGAAAAGTTATCATTAAAACCACAGGGAAAAAATAATTTTAAAATATGCAGTAAGAAATGAAGAAAGTTCTCTACAAATGACCCAGAGATTAACCTGGCTTAGTACAATCACATGCAAAAGCTTGTATAGGTCTAGACTATGATGTGATTAAATATCAAACTAGCTTTACAGATTCCCAGGGAGAACATACCCATGATGTGGTTATGAATGAAAGCCTTAATAGCAGTTGCATATTTTCATAAGCACTGTGCTTATGAAACCTCTTAAACCTACAAATCCTATATTGAAGTTTTGTGTTCCTCCTACTCAGAACAACCTCAGATTTATCCATTGTCCATAGGATATTTGTTTTAAAGTGTTAACTTTCCACGGCCCCAGTCTCCTAAAGAAGTTATTCACTTGAATGGCAACATAATAGCAGAGTATAGAATCCCATATATGCATCATAGAGTGATGTTTCAACTATGAAATGTAAATCTGTGAATCTCTGCAAATAAACAGATGAGGAGTTTAGGATTGAGATGAATGGAAAGGAATAATAACTTATGTCAGGGAAGATAATTGGAGGAAAAATTTTGTTTTCTATTAACTATACTCAGGCAATCTGCATCCGAAAGTTTAGGTTCTAAATTATTCAGCTAACTACATTGAAATATCACTAAACAAATTCTAAGATAGGCCTCCATATTTTTTTTAAAGTCAGTGACAGTATGTCCATTCAAAATATTAAACTCAGAAATTAAACAGGCTTTACAAAACAAGATGGTGAGAATGGTGTATTTTATAAATAATACTGTGATAATCATATGTTGCATTCTTTACTAAAATATATTTCAGATGGAATAGATTTAGTTTTTCTAAGTATAAGAAGCAAGCATATTATAAAACAAAATACTTAACATGGAAACAAAATTTTTTACAATAAAACAATTAAAAACAAAAGGCCAAAGACTTAGAAACAGTTGTTTAAAACAAAGAGTCAAATCACGTGTCAAAAAAATACATTGATAAACATTAAGATCCACAAGGTAGATGTTGAAAAGATCTGAGCAGAGAGTTCAGGCAAATGAAATTATAAAGGTTAAACAAACAAATGGAAAAGTACTCATTTTTACTAAAAATAACATTGAGATAGTATTTTATACCATCTAAAGAGAAAAAAAATTTTAGAAAATTATTATATTCAATATAGCTAAAATAACACAATATTTTGTGGCACTGTAATGTGATATAAATTCATTTAAAAGTCATATGACAAAATGTCACAGAGATCATGAAAGAAGCAATCAGTCCCACACAAGTTAAAAAGATTATGTGCAAAAGCCTGGCATGGTGGCTCATGCCTATAATCCCAGCATTTTGGGAGGCAGAGGTGAGAGGATTCCCTGAGTCCAGGGATTCGAGACCAGTCTGGGCAACTTGGTGAGACCTCATCTCTACAATAAATAAAAAATTAGCTGGGCGTGGTGGCATGCGTCTGTGGTTACAGCTACTTGGAAGGCTGAGGTGGAAGGATTGCCTGGGCCCAGCGGGTCAAGGCTGCAGTGGCCTTGAGCATGTCACTGCACTCAAGCCTGGGCAACAGAGTGAGACTCTAACTCAAGAAAAAAAAAGGTGACCCCCTCGGGTCCCCTCCCATTGTGGGAGCTTTTCTACCTTCTCAATAAATCCTGCTTTCAAAAAAAGAAGAAAAGAAAGAAAGAAATGTACAAAAAAGATGTTCACAGCAGCACTAACTATACCAGCAAAAATCTGAAAACATTCTAAATACCTAACATCTGAAGAATAATTATTTCAAAGGTAGGACTATAACTGTTTCAAATTTTTCTTCATTGTACTTTTTGTAATCCTGAAACATTTAGTACAAAAGTATTTCTTTGGTAATCAGAAAATTACTTGTTAATAAAAACTTGAAAATATATGTATGATATACCATGAAATATGAATATAATGGTATTAAGCCGCAGATTTTTATGGCAATGAAAAATAATTAACAATTTAACATTGTTTCACTCTTTGAAATTCTCTTTTTACTAATTACATTCATGCAATAATATCTAATTAATTATGGCACTATTTTATAATCCAATACAATGACTTTGATGGCATAATATAAAGCCTAGGTTTTTAAAGAAGCAATTTGGGAGATGAAGGCATTTGGAATAGTCTGTTAAAATGTTATTTTATGATATTCTTTTTTTGCATAGTTACTGATATTTTACAAAATTACTGTAGGTGTATATTTACATATACACAAATTGCTAGCTCTGTTTATAGTAGGGAAATAAATATTGAATAAAGACTCCTAAAATTTTGGGATAGACCCAGTTTTGAAATTAAAAAAAAAAAAGTGACCTGGGCAAGTTACCTCATCTCCCTATCATCACCAACAGTTTATAATGAAAGGATTAACACACTTAATTCCTAGCATTCCAATAGGCCACACTATTGTGAAAAACAGCTTTACAAATCTAAGAATAATGTATTTTATTAAATTTAACAAATTCTCACAGAATGACAAACATATTGTCAGTCTTATCTATAAAATTTCAAATGTAACTAAAATTGAGCTCTTTACATGTTTTCAAATATAAAATATTTAAAATTATATATGTATACACATGTAAAATATGAATATTATATATGTATACATACATATATACACATGTGTGTTTAATATCTTGCTGATGACCCAATGGTTAATTCATTAGCTGGACTCTGTCATTCTCATAATGAACACAAATGAATGTGTGTATACGTGCATATATATGCATCTATATAGATAGCTAGTTATACATATACACACTGATAATATATATTATCAACATACTATATGGAATTAAAACATTACTTGTCTCTTGACTTCCAAGTTTTGCAAAGGCAGCATTAGACAGAACTATATTTCTCAAAACATACTTATTTTTATACAGAAAATATGCAGAGCCATATTTTCCACCAGCTCATATTATAAATTAAAGATTCATTATACTCTTGCTACTGCAGCTAGAATACTTTAAAATTCAGTCAACAAGAGATACTATTTCTATGGAATGTTTTGCTTCAAATATCCACATATATAAATATGCATAGGTTGTGGAACCAAGGTTATTTAAATATATGTCTCAATTTTATATAGACACAATGAGCCATGCATAGAACATATGCTGACATATTTGTACAAAACATTTGTCATAGACTGCATTTCATTGTCAGACTACAGGAAAATACAGAGCATAGGGAAATACAAGAATGACAAATTTTGAACAAAATAGAATTCCATTCACCATGAATAAGAGAGAAGAAAGTGGTATAAAATTTGCTCATTATAATTCAATGTACTTGTAAAATATTTGAAATGCAAATAAATGGGGAAAGGCTTAATTATTATTTTTCTAAAGTGCAAAAGAAAATGTTGCTTTTGAATATACACCTATGTGGCAAGACCATGATCAGGAAAAATAAACACCTAATAGTGGTTAATTCTGGGCAGGAAAGGAAGACAATAGAATTGGGGGAGCAGAAACCAAGGGCTCCAGTTTTATTTTTAATGTTTTATGGCTTGAGTTGTTTGACGCATAAATGGCTATACTATTGTCTATGTTTTTATATGCCTTAAATAGTCAATAATTTTTAAATAAAAATATAAAATTATACTTCTGTACTTGAGTATTTTAAAAATCTATCTCTAATATTCTACAATCTGTTAAATGATATTATTTGATTATTTATGTTCATTCCAAACTCTATCCATGCTTCTTACACATTTTTTATCTCTTATCCTTTAAATCTGTATTAAAGTTGTATAACTTTACATATTTTTAAACTAAATATCATCTTTCAATTATTTTCAGAGTGATTAAAAACAAAGTGTTTTTTTTAAAAAAAAACAGAAGAAAATGTAGGTGAATTTTAATCTAACTCTAAGCTGAAGAAAGCTTTTATATGATTGAAAGTAGTAAATTTTTCTGAAAGAAAAATAATTGTTTTGCATATAGCTCTACATTAAAAAAAGATGACAAATTAAAAACTAGGGAAAATATTCTTGCAAAAAATAGGATAGAGAAGGGGAAGGTTAACTTTCTAATAGACAAATAAGACACTAATATAATTTGCAAGAAATAGAAAAGTCCTATACACATATGGAAACATTTGCAGCCTTAATATTAACAAATTGAAACATAATAGATTCTATTCTTCAATCTACTAATTTGTCAAATACTTATTAACTGTAAAAAAAAAAAAAACCTCTATACTTGGAATGCTGCAATGACATGGCAGTGTAGTTCACTACAAGCATGCTATTAACAGTCTTTGAAAAGCAGATCAATGTCTCTTTTTTAAATATTCTTTTTTTGCTTTTTATGTTTTTTATTTTAAAGATGTGGGGTACAATTCAGGGTTAGGATACAAATGTTCATTATGCAGGTGCCCTTGTTAATGAGGTGTGCCCCCTCCCTTCCCCAGGCAGATTCCCACTACTGCCAATCCCACTTCTTTAACTCTATGCATTCTGTGTCTGAGAATTCATCCTAAAGCAACAATCTAGAATTCCTCTTCAGTGATGTTTATTTTAGAAACATTAAAAACAAGTAAATGTCCAGTATTAAGAGAGAGGTTTAATAAGGAGTAGAAATATAAGCTCATGTTATAAAAATGTATAGAATAATATAGGACAGTATGAAATGATAGAAATATAAATCTTACTTTACTATTTTAAAATATTAATTTAATCAGATATAAAAAGTCTCACTGGAGATTGAAGATTTGAATCCTAATCATTCTAAGACTGTACAACTGCATTATAAGATATCTTCTTTATATATTCTCTAGCACAAGAACTAGTGGATTGCTAGAAAGGTTCTACATTAATTATTTATAAAAGTTGAAAATACTACATTACTGTTGGTGTTCTCAAACTGAATAATGAATTCATCCATAAATCATTTAGTACCTTAATGTCTGTTGGCCCATTTTTTTTTTCTAAGTACAGAAAATTACTAACAGCCTGGACCTTACAAATATATAACCTTCTATTGTTTATTCTTTCTTTTTATAACATGCCCCCATATATTCAAAAAATATGCAATAATAACCAAATGATCTACTTACATATATTTACTGAAACAGTCATCCATATTTTTCTTACTAGTATTTTTTATTTCAAAATGGAAAACAGTAGGAAAAATGATGATTTATTTTATAAGCATTGTCTTCACTCTTCTTTGCAACAAAAAGTAATGCTCATAAACTTTTAAATTCTTGGCCCATTTATAGCTTGTAAATAGTGGCACAATTATTTGAAATTTAGATGTAAGTAGTTTTCCTTCCTTTTATCGTCAATTATTTGAATGAAAAATTTCTCATGAGGCTATAAAATTGGTGAGACAAAGATGCCTGGATAAAAATAGAGACAAATACAATAAGGGAAATTAAATTTGGGATTTCCTTCTCTTTCGAGTTTGAGGGGTAGCTAAGTACCAGGTGATATTGCTTCTTCAACAACCTTATGGACTTAAAGGTAAAGATGGGTAAAAATGGAGGAGCACAGCATTATGTACTGGGAAGGACTTTAGAGCTCAACCACCCAACACCTTTCTTTTAGACTTGAGGAAGCTGAGCCTATAAAGATGTATGTAATTTGCCTGTGATCACTCAGCTAGCTAGTAACAGAGGAAGAACAACAGCAAAGGTCTAGATTTATATAAATTGCTCTGTTAATTTATTTCTACATAACTGCTTATTGCATTCAAGGCATCTAGTATAAGTCAAAGTCAGATATGCATTATTGAAAATGGCATGATCTCTTTGCACTTTAAACCCAGGGTCAATACAAAAGAAAAATAAAACAAGAAGGACAAAAAAATTTAAACAAGCAGCCACTGAACAGAAAGAGTGAACGAATGATGAGTTTTCCGCAGTCTTCTTCATTCCCAAAGGCTCTGGGTCAGACTAAAAAGATCATTGGACTGCATCAAACAATCTGCGTCCAGGTTCCACTTTTCGCAAATGTGTGGTCTTGAGCACTTTTTAAAAAATTTATTTTTATTTTTTTTTGTAGAAACAGGCTCTCACTATGTTTCCCAGCCTAGTTTCAAACTCCATGCCTCAAGAGATTCTCCTACCTTGGCCTCTGAAAGCACTGGGATCATAGGCATGAGCCACTATCCCTTAGCCATCTTGGGTACTTTTATGTACCACTCTGAACCTTGGTTTTATCATCTATCAAAATTCAAGATGATCTCTCCAAAGTCCTTTTTAATTTTTCCATGTCATTAAGCAGCTGAAATATGTCTTGCATTTCCATTTCTCCCCCTATCTTTTTTTAATCCATTGTCTAGTCAATAAACCCAACTTTAAGAAATTCCTGCAGTTGCTATTTAAAAGAAGAAAATATTTTAATGAATGTGCCTAATAACAAGAACTCTTAGTGTAACTTTAATTGTGCTATGAACATTTTTGTGCTTCAGGGTAATACAATTTACTAAAAAAAGAACAATTAGCTCTGGCTACAATGTTGTTGGATATTAGTTTTAAATTTCACATATTTTCTTTCACCGAACTTGATTTCCTTTTCAAGTCATAAGAGAGAAATAGCTTTTAATTAATAACATGAAAGTTACTATTTCCCCCAAGGATTTATCTTTACAAATCCAAATTCTTCCCTTTTGAGCAATCTGAAATCACATGTTTTAAGTAGTTAATAAAGCCTCCACAGTTAGTAAAATAAAGAAGAGACTAGCCAAGCGTGGTGGATCACACCTGTAAACCCAGCACTTTGGGAGGCAGAGACAAGAGGACTGCCTTGAGTCCAGGGGTTCAAGACCAACCTGGGTAACTTGATGAGACTTTGTCTCTACAATAAATAAAAAAATTAGCAGGGCGTGGTGGTGCATGCCTACGGTTCCAGATACTTGGAAGGTTTAGAGGCAGAAGGATTGCCTGAGCCCAGCAGGTCGAGGCTGCAGTCGCCATTAGTGTGCCACTGCACTCCTGCCTGGGAGACAGAGTGAGACTCTGACACCCTGCCCCCCTCCCTCCCCCCACAAAGAGACCAGGAGAAGAAAAAGCTGGTTAGGGAAAATTTTTCTAACAGTATGTCATCCAAGTTTAATGGTTTACTTTTAGTAGCTTTTTTGAGTTCTAATGCTTCAAGTGAATTCACAATCTTAATAGGCTTTTATATGACATAGGGATTAGAAGTCTAGTCCTGCTGTCTGAGGAATGCACATTGTGTTGGGAATGGGCTACTTGCAGTAACGTTTTGAACATTACTTTTGAGAAGTGGAATCTTCTCTCACCATTGTTACTGCTGTTATTACTGATAACAATGACCATCATTATCTTTTTAGCATGCAATAGTTTATAAAATACATACCCCCCAAATCATCATGTTTAGTCATCTAGACAATCTTTTCAAACTATTCATGTACATTATTTATCCCCATTTGGCAAATGAGAAAACAAATGCTCAGAAAGATTAGATTTGTTCAATCTTATAGCCAATATATAGTAAAGCCAGGCTTTGAACAACCCCAATTCCAGAAATTATTTTATATATACCTAAAGATGGTAAGCATCATTTCATGTAGGCACAAGGAGTTTATATCTTCATATCAGATGCAAAGCTATCAAGAATTCAAAATTTAGTCCAAGAAGCACATTTAGGTAATGTCCTAAAATAAATATCTCTACTCCTTATATCCAAATTCTATCACTTTGCATTTGATAAAAGAGTTATTCTATAATACAAAAGTACTTTTTCACAATGGCCTTTCATATCACTGAAAATATTTCTTTTTATTTACTGCCCCAAAAAGAATGAGATTGGGAAACACAGCTAATATTTGTTTTGAAAGGAAATAGGGCTTAATAAAAGGAACAATAAAGTATGTTAATCCTATCTTACAAACACTTTAAGCTATACTAACAGCTGAAGTTTACCACTTAGGACAGTGCAAACAAAAATCTAACAAGATACCTACACTTAGTACTAGAGCAAGCATTACACCAGTAGGTGTGGCAAATGTGGAATTCAGTAACTAAGTCTACTTAAAATAATCAAACATTACAAGTTAGCCCATGATCAGTAATTATTCTATAAATTGGGGATGGGGCAGCTGGACAAATCCTAAACCTTTTACTATTCCTCAAAATCGAAACAAATTTCAGATAGATATATCAATATTAAATATAAAAAGAGAAAGTTTAAGAGGATTAGGATAAAGGTAAAGTGGAAAAAAAATTAATGAGCTTAAAATGGAGTTGTATTTATTAAACATGACATAAGAGCAGCCCATGGATGAATGATTGCCAAACCTTGCTACATTTTTGAAAAGGTAGATACATAAAATTTAAAAACTCAATCAAAAATGGGATTAAAAACTTGAATAGACATTTGTCCAAAGGTGATATACAAATGGCCAACAATCATATTAAAAGAGGTTCAACATCACTAATCATCAGAGAAATGCAAATCAGAGCTACAATGAGATATCATTTCACACCCATTGGGATATCTACTATAAACAAATTAAAATAAAATTGACAGAGATGTGGATAAATTGGAACCCTCGTACACTGTTGGTAAAATTGTAAAATGGTGCAACCACTATGGAGAACAGTATGGAAGTTCCTCAAAATATTAAAACTAGAACTATCACAAGACTCATTTCTGGGTATATAGCCAAAAGAATTGAAAGCAGGATCTTAAAGAGACCTTTACACACCCATGTTCATAACAGTACTATACATAATAGTCAAGAGGTAGAAACAACCTACATGTCCATTGATGTATGAATGGATAAACAAAATGTAGTATATACAATGGAATATTATTTGACTTTAGAAAGGAAAGAAATCCTGTCATGAGCTACAACATAAATAAACGTTGACAGTATGCTAAATAAAATAAGTCAGTAACAAAAGAAAAACACTGTGTGACACCACTTATATGAAGTCTTTAAAGACGTCAAATTCATAAAAATAGAGAGTAGAATGGTGGTTACCATAGGCTGAGGGGAGAAAGAAGGGGGTAGTTTTTGTTTAATAGGTATAGAATTTCAGCTTTCAAGATGAAAAATTTCTGAAGATCTATTGCACTGCAGTGTGAATATCCCTAACACTACTAAACTGTATACTTAAAAAGGGCTAAGATGGTAATTTTTAGGGTACTTATATAGGACTTTTAAAAACCACAAACAAAGTAAAATAGGCTGAGAAGAATATTTAAAACAGTTAAGCAAAGTGCTAAATATACTAAAAGTTATTACAGATCAATAACAAAATCATTATGATTCTAATTTTTTAATGGAAAATATATGTACAGACAGTCGATAAAGAAATGGCAGGTAAACAATGAAAAAGTGTCCAAACTCACTCAAAAAATTAAAAAACCAGTAAAATAATTATAGATATTTTAAACCCATAATAATGATGAAAAATAAAAGTAGATCATATCCAGTAAGAGCGAGAGTGATAATGCAAAGTTAACAGCTCTCTGGCGTACTGTACGTAGCTGTAGTAAAATGGTGAAACTATTTGGGCCAATTTACCAATACCTTTTCATATTTAAAATTAACATACCTTTGGATCAATGGTATCATATTGATACCACTGGTAGAAATATATTTTATAGATATACCTTTTAGGTTTTGTAGTGAGTGAGGATTAAGCAAAGTAATCCCTGAAAACACCTAGCAGTGTGTTTTATACATATCAATTACTCAATGGGAACTCACTGTTACCATTTGTAACATATTTACTTAAATATGCATTCAAGGTTTTTGAAAGGCTACACCAGACAATATTAAGAAAAGTTACTCTGGTGAGAACTGAGGGGGCAGAGCAAAAACATTACAGAATTCACACATGATTAAGTAATCATGCCAGTAACGACCAGAAACTATGTGATTATGATTATGTTTGGGAATTTTTACGATAAACAGCTACCAATTTTATGGCTTAACATTATTCATTTCAGTCACTAAAATTCAGACTAAACATTCATTAAAAATTGAAAACACACCCACCATTCTCCTTTCTGAACTCATTTTGCCCTACAGTTCTCCTCTTTCCCCTCTCAAGAGGTCTCTACACGCAAAAAAATCCAAAATAAATAGTGTTTCTCCATTTCTCTTCCTCTCATTCCTTTCCTGACCCACTAGGAAGAAATATCAGCACAGTATGACTAGACATCCAGTGACCATGCAGTTATCCATTTAAAGGAAGCCTGGTATTCTTGGCTTCTTACCCCAAGAAGCTCTGTGGCCTTAGCCATTCAAGTTGGAATCCTCAAGAGCTACTGGAATAGTCAGAAACTACTGTCCCTATGGCTATGATCCAAACTTCTAGCCATCTGGGAGGATTTCTCAGTGACTCTCAGAAAAAGGTATACCTTTGGACGCTGTAGTGGGATGAATGGAGGCTCCCAAAAAGACATGTCTGAATCCTAATCCCTGAAATCTATAAATATTACTTATTTGGAAAAAGATCTTTGCAAATGTAAGTTAAGGCTCTTGAGATACTATTATCCTGGATTATCCAAGTAGGCTGCAAATTCAATTACAAGTGTCCTTTAAAACACATGTCACAGAGAAGACAAATACAGAGAAGGCATGTGAAGATAGAATTAGAGATTGGAGTGGTGTGGCCACAAGCCAAGGTCAGTAACTGCCAGTAGCTAGATGACGCATGGGACAGATTCGCCTCTAGGGACTTCAGAGTATGTACAGCCCAGTTGACCCTTGATTTTGAACTTCTGGCCTATTGAACTATAAGAGAAAACATTTATGTTGTTTTAAGTTGCTGACAAAAAGATGCTAAACTCTGAATAAAATATTTAAGATAGTTTATTCTTGAGCCAAACTTAAGGACCTAAGCCCAAATACCCATCCTCAGGAAGTCCTGAGAAAATGTGCCCACTGTGGCCAGATGGCAGCTTAGTTATATATAGTTTTAGGGCTGCAGTAACCTTAAATCAATACATGTGATATTTTCATTGGTTTGGTCCAGGAAGGAGGGACATTTCCAAGCAGGAGCTTGCGGGTCATAGGTGGATTTGAAGATTTCCTGACTGGTAATTTGCAGTTCCTATCTAAGGATTTGGGAAATTAATAGAGGAGATGTTCTGTTAAGATAAGTGGGTAGAAAACGTCAGGTTTGTTGATATGTAGATGAAGTCCTACATGTGGCAGACCTTCAGAGAGGATAGACACATGTCGTACAAGCCTCCCTGGGAGTCCAGTAATCCACAAGAGATGGCTTTTCAGGGCCATAAGATACTTTGATTTCCTTCTTTGTTTGTTATGTTTGCTATGCCAGAGTCAGATTGAAAAACAACAGGGCAATATAGCCCTGTTTGGCGAGTACTTACAAGGGAGTGACTCCCCAGGCCTCTTAGGGAAATTTGGGTAAGAGAAAAAGTTCAGGGTTAGTCCTCAAATCCATCAAGTTTGTGGTCATTTGGGATGGTAGCCCGCAGAAAATGAACACAGATGTCTTTTCCTGGAGGAAATGTTTCAATAGCACGCTGACTATCTCTGCACGTCACTTCCTCTCATATATTTTGTCATCACTGTAACAGTCAACACACCATCATGGCACCTTACATAATGTTGAAGAGACACCACATTGATACAGACTATTTATGGGGAGTAATTTCCTTCTGTTAACACCGCCACAACTGTGAATGGGGTTGATCTGAACCACGCTCCATACATCTGTAATCTGTATAAGACTCATGTACTTGGGTAACAAAGGCTTTGCTGTCTTGTTAAACACCTATTAAAATGCAAAACTCCCTAAAAGACACAACCTTCTTGGGTAGAGGCTGTAGTACTTAAGGGTGCTAATAGATCTGAAAAGAGACGAAGAGAGGGAAAGAAAGGGTCAGGAAAATCCCAAACACTGCCTCTAAGTGCTGAATGTATTTCTTAGAACATCTGACCAAGCTCTATAAGACGTCATGACCATCTGAAAAACAAGACTCAACCAATTATATCCTGGGCTAAATGTTAGAAATATCAGAAAATAACTTTCAAAGCATAGGCCATAATTGCCTCATCAGTAAGAAAATGGGAATAGTGAACCTTTTCCTAACGTTGATTGTGATTAGTTTTAAAATGTGCATTTAGTGCTACCATAGCCTCTAGTGAAAAGTGCTCAGGTGATGGCAGTAGATAAAAGTTTTGCTTGGAAGACTGGCATATTTTCTCCCAGAAAGTCTTGAAGGTTGGTAATACCTTGGATAAATAATAAGAATAAGAATCTGGCACTGAGTTTTGTAGACAGAAACCAGAACTTATCAGCCCATCAGACATACTTCTTCTCTCAAGAGCAGACTCATATTGTACATATTTATGGGACTGCTGAACAGAATCCAAATCTCTATGTCCATTTTTTTTTTCAGTGAATATTACAGTCATCACACAGATCATCATGCTTCCATCAGCTGACCCAGCAATTGATCTACAGGAATCAGTGTGTTACACAGGACCCAGTGAAAACTATAATTAGAAGATTGCTTTGGAAGCCTGAAACTGGAACAAATGATAGATGATAGATTGATAGATAGATGATAGATAAATAGATAGATAGATTATAGATAGATAGAAAGTTGATAGATAGATGAGAGAGAGATGGCAGATAGATAGAATGTCAGAAGGGTGATTTATGTAATTGAAATGTTTAACGTCCTCCCATTTGTTTACCAACAGTTCCTCACTCTCATGAACAGTGTTTGAATATGCACTGCCAATTGCTCTTTTGTGATTTTCTTTTATGCCTGCTCAAATTCTGACCAATTCTACCTACTATCTGATTGACCTGTAAACTCATCTCTTTAAAGCGTTTCATTTTGGCTCTGATGGATTAAGTGTAGATCTATATGTTAATTCACAGAGAAGAATCTTACTTCTCTTATTTCCACATCTTTTCTCTCCCACTACTGTATACACATAGCATAGGACCCTTTGGGGTTCATTGTGACCATAATATTAATTCTAGACAAAATGAAGCAGAAAGCACATCATGGCAGAACATTTTTTAGTATTCTTATATTGCAGCCCACAACTTTTGATCACTTTACAAGGTCAACCTTTGTTATTGCTAAGCATGACAGTAACCTGCTGGCTATAACACAAAGCTGATGACCTTAAATTTCCAGGTGGCCCCTAGTATAAAGCCTGGCTTTGATGTGTCTAAACAAGCATAAATATAGAATGCATGATGAGGTCTATTAGGACCATAAAATCTTCTGAGAGGAAGCTGTCTAGAGCTGCCCTGCTTAAGAGATTTAAAAGCAGACAGATCAAAGCATGTGTCATTGAAATTCTGCTGGTTGTCATGAGAGAAGGGGTAAAATTGAATACCCATTCAGTTGTATCCATTACTATAATGACCTGGAATAGTCTAGGATGATGAAAATGAAGGATGAGTAGTGTGGGGTCACAATAATAGTCGGCACATGTCATGTGCCACTGATATTGAATTTTTCTTTTGTGCAGCAAAGACAGTGTTGTATTTTTTTTTCTGGTTAGCTATGGTAACAGGTTTTATTTCTGAGTGCCTGGTTTCCTGTCTATAGACCCACGCATCTGAGTAATATGCCTATCCCAAACATCCATTAAGACATTGAGGATGAGTCAAAAAAGAAAATGGACATATGCCAAAAGAGCCCATGCTAAGAGAAAAACCTATACTTCCATTGAATTGCCATGCCAAATTCTATTCAGCTAAAAAAACAATGCTATCACATCATACTGTATCTCATCAGCTCTCACATTTCATACTTTTTTCTATACATACAGTGCTAGGATTATGTGAAGAGGGAAAGAAGAGGCTAGAAATGCCAACATATCCGGCATGCTGAAAGGGAAAGTCTGGTATAGAGAGTCTATCTTTTTAGGATAAGCCATTCTTTAGAAGTTATAGCTTGGGACAATTTTTAGGGAAAAAAATTGGGTGACGCTGATGATAATTCTGTGCTTTGTGGAGCCTTCAATTGACAGTGTATTTCTCAGAGCACTTCCTTTCAAATGCATTCCTCTTCAAATCGATGCTATGCCCCTTTTAAATGGGCTACCCTGTATATTCCAATTGAGCTTTTTCCAGTAAAGATCTGTGTTGATGTAAATCTACGCTGGCAAGAGCGTCATCAGAGTCAGCTGGGAGTGACAGGCATGTTCTAGCCAATTCTGGACAGTGTGTTGAAATATGCTTCCCAGGCTACAAGAGCAAATGCACAAAAGCAAGCCCACGTCTTTACAGGGGTGACGTGCTGATCAGCAAAGCCCTGGCTCTGTCAGAACATAAAACACATACCAAAAGCATTTCTTGAGGAGAAGCCAACCAATCAACCACAGCAAGAGCCACATAATCCCTACAGGTTAAAAGGTGCCAGGGCTCGCCCTTTCCCTTAGGGGGAAAAAAAAAAGTTTGCACACGTTGCTTGAAGGGCACACTCCTAAGACACAGAAGATCATATTTCCTAATAACAGCTAGCCAGCTCACATAATATAAATGCACAAGCAGGCAATAAAAAGCAACAATTCAGACTCCAAAAATAAAGCTTCTTTTCATTTCTTATTTTATTTTTAATTATGGTAATGAAAACATTACTGTGTAAATGTTAAAATGTGGCACCATCTTGCTAGCTTTTAAAAATGTTTTATGCTAACATATAAAACCTATTTATTTAATAAAAGCAATGTCATTGTGATAATCATATAAACTATTGTGACAAGTACAATGTAGGTTTTTTAAAAATATTTTTTCAATTCTTCAATATCTAACCTGAATAGCATGCTTAAGCACAGGATTTTGTGTCCCATCCATAGAAAAAAAAAAACGACAATTTTATGTTAAAAAAATCTGCCCCAGGGCCATACATCTGGAAACTAGCAACTTCCCAATCACCTTTCTGTTTTCTGTCACACATCTCATTCCTGGAGCATAAACATATGGCTAAGATGTGAGAAGAACATGGCTTTATCAGACAGAAGTGTTAAAAAGGAAGTCTGCTGGGCAGACTTAGCCGGTCCGGTTCCCATGACCTATCCCTTCTCTTTCTTAAAGGCACTGCAGATGAATTACAGTACCTAGAATGATCCAAGATATTGGCCATCCCAGCAGAAGAGCTTGTGCTTGTCTGACTACAGGGTCTCAAGTAAGGTCCTTGTCTTTAATACATAATCATCACCACAAGAAGTTCAAGACTGCCAGGCTATGCCTCATCATCAGATGGCTCTGTAAATTCCCTACACTGACTGAAATTCCCAGCCTTTCCCCAATCCTGCAAACTCTCCAGTATGGCCTCTAGCACTCACAGCCTGTCATCAGCAAAATCTCCAGTATTTTCCTGTATTCTCAGTATGTTGTCTGATTGTATCCTGTGCTTTCTTGTTCTAATACTACTGTTCTACTGGTTGCCCACTGAGAACACTGGTTTACTTCAACTCTCTCATGTGATGGCTATTTGTCCTTCCACATCTTTGTACCACTGTCCCCAAAGGAGAAGTAGATACCTCTCCCACTCTTTGATGCTTCCAGACAATGATCTCTCCCTTGCCCTAAAATATCTTTGAAATGCTTCATGTTCCAGTGTTCTACTGACCTCCAGGTCATCCCTCGAAGATTTTAGCAGTCTCTCTTTAGCCAAACTTCGACACAACTCATAATAATATATACATTTTTAAGTCGGGGGTCTCACTCTGTTACTCAGGCTGGAGTGCAGTCATGATCACAACTCAATGCAGGCTCGATCTCCTGGGCTTAGGTGATCCTTCTGTCTCAGACTCCCAAATAGCTGGGACTATGGGTATGCACCACTATGCCTGGCTATTTTTGATTTCTTGTAGAGATGAGGTCTCGCTATGTTTCCTAGGCTGGTCTTGAACTCCTGGGCTCAAGAAATCCTCCCACCTCAGCCTTCAAAAGTGCTGGGATTATACATGTGAGCCACTAGGTCCTGCTATAACAATCTTAATTTCCTCTC
This sequence comes from Tarsius wallacei, assembly GCA_963574415.1. Lineage (NCBI taxonomy): Eukaryota > Metazoa > Chordata > Mammalia > Primates > Tarsiidae > Tarsius > Tarsius wallacei. Next base: position 62,480 of record CAUYQG010016990.1, read on the forward strand.
ATGGTCTCCCATTTCCTTAATCTCCCTTCAGATGATCTTATTCACAATTCAACCTCAGCTAACTTGCTTTCATTACCACA
>CAUYQG010016992.1:0-13100 GCA_963574415.1 Tarsius wallacei
TGATTATTTTACACTAAAGATGTTGGAAGAGGCTTTACTTTGATATTTTCTTATCTGCCTAAAGACTGGAGTGCAGTGGCCGCTCCCGGCCACCGCAGCCTCGACCCGCTGGGCTCTGGTGATCCTTCCGCCTCAGCCTTCCAAGTAGCTGGAACTACAGGCGTGTGCTACCACACCCGGCTAGTTTTTTTGATTTATTGTAGAGATGAGGTCTCGCCAAGTTGCCCAGGCAGGTCTGGAACCCACGGGCTCAGGCAATCTACTCACCTCAGCCTCCCAAAGGCGCGGGATTACAGGCTGAGCCACCCAGCCCGGCTTCATGTGTCCAGTCTTTAGGCAGATAAGAAAATATCAAAGTAAAGCCTCTTCCAACATCTTTAGTGTAAAATAATCAGCATACTAGGGTGCCATGCTTTGGGGTGACATTCCCTACACTCAACCAATACTCTAAACCATAGTGCTCTAACCATAGTGGACTGAGCAGTTAAAGAATGTTCATTTCGCTCTCTGAGACCTGGCAACTGTGTGAAGTAGACATCTTTGGTCCCATTTTGCAGGCAGGAATCTGTTGCCTAAGTCCCATCCCGACCCTGGTGAATAAATAGTGGTGCTGGCAGTTGGGTCTCACCACTACACTCTGGGGTCTGTGTCTGGAGGCTAGGGAATGGCCTCAATGACCTTAGCAGAGCTGGGGTATCCAAAGCCAGTCTGGTGAGGAAAGGGACAAGGGTCTCTTTGGTCATTCTGTCTGGAATCGGAGGGACCCTGGGTGGAGAAGAGGTCTGCCAGGGGCATGGGAACGGGGTAAGGAGGCGTTCTTGAGGCTGAGAGCTGTGACTGGGAAAGGAAAGCTGGCTGGGGAGAGAAGGACAGGCATCTCAGCCCTTGCAGGGGCCCTGCAGAGAAAATGCCTTCCTGATCCTGAGGAAGAAGGAAGAAGGCTTCTTGCCAGCCAGGGGCCCCCTGAGGCCAGGGGAGGAGGAGAGAAAGACAGAAATAGAAACGGAGCAGGAGGGAGGGGGACGGATCTGGGCAGACAGGGTGGGAGGTAGCCAGGACAGAGGCACCAGAGAATCACAGGCCAGGAGGCTCCCTCACCCGGTGGCCCAGCCACTCTTCCATCTATGTCAGCCATGACGACTTCTGGGTCCTGAGGGCTTTCCACAGGCCAGGGACTGTGCTTGCAAACCATCCCTGATGCATGAATAAAAAGCATGCAACCCAGTGCACAGCACATGACAGTCGTGAAATAGAGTTACTCCAGTAATAAGCGATTGCATTTAAGGCCTGCAACAGACATGCAATGTCTGTACCCAATCTGGAGGTGAGAGAATGGAGCTCAGAGGTTAAGAAGCTTGGCCAAGATCACACAGTCAGTAAACAGCGGAGGCATAACTGCTTCCAAATCCTGCACACCAGCCATCAGAATATATTGTTTTCAGTTAACTTGATAAAGCTTTAATTGAGCATGTATTATATGCCTGGTCCTGGGGGTGGGGGTACGATAGTGAACAAAATAGACAAAGCAAACCAAGAAAGCCCTGCCCCATGGGGTCGATACTCTAGAAGGACAAGAAAATAAACAATCAAGTAAGTTGTGCGTGTCTGATGGTACATAAGCATCTGGAAAAGAATTAAAAAACAAAAACCACAATGATGACACAGGGAATGACTAAGAAGCCTCATTTAGTTTGAGGGGGTCAAAGAGGGTAATATTGGAGCTGAAGAAATTCACTGTGGGAAAAGCCAGGGAAAAGCTTTCCAAGCAAAGGGAATGGTATGTGCAAAGTCCCTGAGGCAGGAGTATGCTTGGTGTGTTGGAGGTAATGTGTCTGGACTGCAGTGAGGAGGAGAGTGAGAGGAGGTGGGAGACACAAGCAGGGAACAGATTCTGCAAAACCATGTGAGCTGTAGTCAAGAGTTAACATTTTGTTCTTCGGAGCCATGGGAAGCCAATGGAGGGTTTTCAGCAGGGTCATGTGATCAAATTTCCACGCAGAGCCCAGCATTGAAGTGGAGTGTGCCTTCCTTCAAAACAAAATCGGGCACTGCCATCTCAGAACTTGGCATCCACCCATTAACATATTTGGGGCCCACATGGTCCTTGGTCCGGTCAATAATACCCACCTTTCTTCTCCTATAATCCCAAGCCCTTGATTTAATAGAGAAGCATGTGTAATGCCAGTGTCATGCTTGTCTTTCTAGACTGAGAGCGTTGAAACCCCAGAAATAGATACACTAGGCGAGAAGAAAGGACATGGGACCACCCAAGGGGAATGTCTAAGCTTCCTCTTTGTGCCTCAACCTTGTGCTGGGCACTGGAGACACAATGGTGACCAAGACAGACCCAGTCTCTGCCCTCCTGGAACTCAGACAGACAGCAGTGAGATGTAGGACGGTGCTGCGACACACAGGTGACTGCAGTAGCCCAGAGAAGCAGCCTGACCCAGCTGGAGGATCAGGGAAGTGTCTTTGGGTGGCAAGTGACAGAAAATGTGCTCAACAGGTGTTACAATGGGGCTTTTTTGGGCTCATACAGATGGGAAAGAAATGGAACTAACTGTAAGGCTACAAGGAACATGGACTCATGAACAGGAACCACACTTGTCCCCATCAAGACCTTCTCCCTAGTTATCTCTCCTGTCTGCTTATCCCAGCTGAGATTCATCCCTTTCAACTACATGTGGTAGGGAAAATGGTCATTTATTTATAAACACAGACTCCATCCTTCCAGAGCCCAGAGGTAAAATGGCAGAAGCTCTAGTCCTGAGAGGACAATCCCAGGGAAGCATTCTGACTGGCCCGACTGAGGTCACATGGCCACCTTTGCACTGATTATAGCATTCAAGAGAATAGAATGCTTTGATTGGCCAGGCTGCGGGGGAGGCGCATCTTATGTCCAGGTCATGTGTCCTGGGAAAGAGTGAGACTCCTACTCAAAAAAAAAGAAAAAAAAAACTTCTTGAGTATATAAAAGGAATAGAAAGCCAGGTGCTCATGCCTGTAATCCCAGCACTTCAGGAGGTGGAGGCAACAGGATTGCCTGATCCCAGGGGTTCAAGACCAGCCTAGGCAACTTGGCAAGACCTCGTCTCTACAATAAATCACAAAATTAGCCAGGTATGGTGGCGTGGGCCTTTGGCTCCAGCTGCTTGTGAGGCGGAGGCAAAGGATTGTCTGAACCCAGCAGGTCGAGGCTGTGGTGGCCGTGAGCGTGCCACTGCACTCAAGCCTAGGCAACAAAGTGATATTCCGACTCAAAAAAAAATGCAGAAACACTAGTGCACTAAGCAGAAGGAGTTTTGGAGGAGGAGCTGATACTAGCTTAGGCATAGGGGATGGGTGGAAATTAGTGAGGTGAAGATGCGGTGGTGGGAAGTGTTCCAAGCAGAGGGAACAGTTTAAGCAAAAGCTGTCGTGAGGGAAGACTAAGAGAAGCTTGTCGCTGTGCTCTGAAATGGAGTACGCTAATTGATCAAATCTGAGTCATGTGCCCAATGAAATGAGGAAGTGGAAAAGGGGGGTCATTACCAAAGGAAAACGGAGTCGTTGTTACCAAGAGAAATGGATGCTGGTCAGGCAAAACCAAAATCTATCCAGGTCCAAATCTCTTCCCTCAGGCCTTCACATATCCGAGCAGAGATCTGCACCCTTCCTTCCTTCCCTCGCAACACGTAATTGAAGAGGTTCATGATGGGCACAGTGGCTCACACCTGTAATCCCAGCACTCTGGGAGGCAGAGGCAAGAGGATTGCCTGAGTCTAGGGGTTCAAGACTAGCCTGGGCAACTTGGTGAGACCTCGTCTCTACAATAAATCAAAAAATAAGCCAGGTGTGGTGGCGCGAGCCCTGCAGTTCCAGCTACTTGGAAGGCTGAGGCGGAAGGATCGCCTGAGCCTAGCAGGTCAAGGCTGAGGTGGCTGTGAGCATGCCACTGTCCTCCAGTCTGGACAACAGAGTGTGACTCCAACTCAAAACAAACAAACTAAAAACACATATCTTAAGCAATAAAGTCATTGTTATGTCATCTAACAGTAAGTTCGGAGTTAGAGGATCCTGAGGTTTGGTGCGATGGCTTATGGATATCAGCCAGGACCCAGCTTTCTATTCTTTGTTTCTACTTTCCTCAGGATGATAAGTTCATATTCTAAGTTCTTACCTTGTGGTCACAAAATGGCTGCCACAACTCCAGGTCTCACATCCTTATACCAATGAACTAAGCAGGAAGAAAGTGAACAAGTGGGAAAGGGTTTTCTTTGTATCAGGGAAGAAAAAAAATTAAAATAATGAGTAACAGCAACAAACACATATATAGGGCTTACCCTGTGCCAAGCTCTGTTTTAAATTCTTTACATAAATTAACTTATGTAAGAGGCCTTATTTGCATGACCACTCCAAGCTGCGAGGGAGTCTGGGAAAGCAGATGTCAGGCAAAGGGGATGGAAATTCATGTCTTAGACTGGGCACCTTCCTGCTCCCGTACTGAAACTGAGGTTCTGCCAGTCACAGATCTTAGAATGTAGTGGGACTAGCTATAATGTTGTGTGTAACTTTTCTTTTGTGAGTTGTAGTCTCACTCTGTCACCCAGGCTGGAGGGCAGTGACATTCTCACAGCCACCGCACCCTTGACCTGCTATGCTCGGGTGGTCCTCCCACCTCAGCCTTCCAAGTAGCCGGAACTACAGGCGTGTGTTACCATATCCTGCTAATTTTTTAATTTATTGTAGAGACGAGGTCTCGTCAAGTTGCCCAGACTGGTCTCGAACCCCTGGGCTCAAGCAATCCCCTCGCCTCCACCTCCCAAAGTGCTAGGATTACAGGCGTGAGCCACTGCTCCCGGGACAAGTCCATATTCAATGAGAGGCAAACATTGACTCCACTGCTTGAAGGGAAGAATATCAAATAATTTGTGGCCACTTTGTGTGTGTGTGTGTGTGTGTGTGTGTGTGTGTGTGTCTGGGTCTCACTCTATTGCCCAGGCTGGAGTACAATGGCAAAATCGCAGTTCACTGCAGTCTTGAACTCCTGGGTTCAGCCGATCCTTTCGCCTAAGCCTCCTGAGTTGGTGGGACTACAGGAATGCACTACCATAGCTGGCTAATTTTTTTTTTTTTTTTTTTTTTGGTAGAGATGAGGTCTCACTATGTTGCCCAGGCTGGTCTCAAATGCCTGGGCTCAAGCAATCCTCCCATCTTGGCCTCCCAAAGTGCTGGGTTTACGGTCATTAGTCACCATGCTTGGCCAGCCGTGGACACATTTTTTGTGTGTTTTTTGAGTTGGAGTCTCACTCTGTTGCCCAGGCTGGAGTGCAGTGGCACACTCACGGCTACCACATCCTCGACCTGCTGGGCTCAGGTGATCCTTCCTCTTCAGCCTTCCAAATAGCTGAATTACAGGTGTGCGCCACCACACCCAGCTAATTCTTCTTGATTTATTGTAGAGATGAAGTCTCCCCATTGCTCAGGCTGGTCTCAATCCCCTGGGCTCAGGCAATACTCTCTCCTCGGCCTCCCAAAGTGCTGGGATTACAGGCATGAGCCACCGTGCCTGGCCATGGACACTTTTTAAAAACCACAGCACACTCCTGTATATGCGCCGAGAAGATATGCAAACTACCTAACAACTGTTGACAAACCGGAATGCAAGATGGCCTCACATTGGAGTAGATTCTGGAGACTACTCCTCCTACCTTAACTCTGCTAAATGGAACTCTTTGGTTTCGGAATTGTAGGGAGGCTTGGGAGTCCCAAGGGAGAGGCTGAGACAGCATGGAGGTGGTGTCTTGGGGAAACAGCTGGAGGATCTTGGAGAAATAGCTATTTACCAATCGGCTATTTCAATTTACCAAACGTATTTCAATATTTTAACAACAGAAACCGAGCTACCATTGCACACCCACTCAATATCAGTCCTATAAGAGATTCACAACTTTGGAACCTCCAGATGCTATTGCTGGAGATCTGTTTCTTCAACATCCTCGGGGCACGGTTCTCAGGAAAAAGGCTCCTCCCTAGCCTCAGGGGTTCATTAGCCTAAGACTATCTTTAATACCATCTTCCTAGTCAGTGATTGGTTTAGGTGTGGGCACGTGACTAAATTCTAGCTGATGAGACGAGCATGCACGTCTAATAGGTGTTTCTGTGAAAGATTTTTCCAGTTGCTTTCAAGAAGTGTGGAAAAAGCTGGGCGCGGTGGCTCACGTCTGTAATCCCAACATTTTGGGAAGCAGAAGCGAGAGGATTGCTTGAGCCCACGGGTTCGAGACCAGCCTAGCCTGACCGTGGTGGTGTGCACCTGTGGTTCCAGCTACTTGGAAAGCTGAAGCAGAAGGATCGCCTGAGCCCAGCAGGTCGAGTCTGCAGTGGCCGTGAGTGTACCACTGCACTCCAGCCTGGGCGACAGGAGCAAATTCTGGAGAAAGACTACAACTCAAAAATAAAAAAAATAAAAAAAATAAAAGAAGTGTGGGAAAAGATTCAAGGCCCTACATATTATGGAGCAGAGGCAAGCTGTCCACACTGGGCCTGGTCCAAATTTGTGACTTACAGAATCTGTGAGCATGGTAAGATGACTGTTTTATTCTACTAAGTTTGGAGTGGTTTGTTATGACTTGAAGGTTGTTGTTTGTGTGTGACAGCTGGAGCCATGGCTGCCATGCTGGGACCATGTGGTAGCCAGAGTAAGAATCAGCCAACAGAAATGGAAAGGACCCAGTTTCCCAGTGACATTATTGATTAAGTGAATTAACAGTCCTAGATCTGCTCAGGCAACTGACTTTTTGTTATATGTGATTATAAACTCATTTTTGTTTTGGCCATTTGAGTTCAGTTTTCTGATTACTTATTACTGGATAAAGCATCTTGACTGACAGACTTCCAACTGTCCTAGGTACACATCGAAAAGAGAGATATGCAGCTCACACAGACACAGAGAGATATAAAAACATGTGTGAACACACACGTCCTTGCACACATGAGAACATGAATATGTATAGCTAAGCCTCTTTGGTTAGTGTTGGGTTCAGGCAGACACTCACTTGCATATAAATACACACACAGTCACAGAAGTCAGGCACATGCAGGCTCACACAGCTAGTCACAAATTTTGAGGGCATCACACAGACATCCACACTCAAGGATTCACCTATCACTAAGGTTTCAATCCCTTGTTTATTTGTGCATATTATATAAAAGTAGAAAACAGACCCAGCCCTGAGTTTGAGCCAGGGCTGCAGCTCCATAAATAAAGGGTGAAATGAAATAACTTAAGGCAGGGGTGGGGCTTAGTGTGTAAACAAGGCTTGGGGTCTCCATTGAGCTGAGAGTGGGTCCAGATTCTCAGACACACGTCTCTCCACTGGCGACACATTTCAGGTCCCGCGTGAGGAGGCGGAAGAGGTTGAACGTGACGGAGGCCTGGAGGCAGCCAGGGGACTCCTGTGGGGAGGAAGGATGGTCAGTGTCTGCCCAGGGTCTGGGCTCCCGGCTGCTCCCCACACGCCCGTCCCCTCCCGGTCACCCACCTTGTCCGGGGCCTCCTGGAGCCGCTGCAGCCAGTGATGGAGGCGGCCCCGGGGCCTGGGGCCTGTGGGGGGCTGAGCCGGGACCTGAGGGCAGAGGAGGCGCAGTGTGAGGCAGGGCTGGGGCCACAGGGGAGGACGGTGGTCAGAGCCCACCTATGGGTGCCCAGGGGCCCCCGGGGACTCACGCAGGCCTGGAGCTGGGAGTGGATGTGGCGCAGTGTGTGGAGGGGCCGGTCCAGGACGTCCTCCAGGGTCGGGTCAGCCACGGTCCCTAGGACCTTCAGGGTCAGGGCCAGCTCAGCCTCCAAGGCCACGGCGCGCTGCCCCACCTGGGGAAGGGGAAGAAGACGGGAGAGAGATGTAGGTGAGGGAGAAGGGAGGTACAGAGAGGACCAGGTGAAGGAGACAGGTTGGGGGACAGGGCACAGGTAGGCATCTGGAGATGACGGATGAGAGAGGGACAAGTGAGAGCCACCCCGAGCTAGGTGGGCAGGGCCGAGGGACGGCAGGGCTGGGCACCTGTCTCCACTCACCTGCAGCTGCCTCGGGTCCCAGGTCCTGGGGAAGAGGCGGGAGTGGCACCTGCAGTCCTTCAGCAACAGGGACTCTTCCTAGACAGCAAGGGTGCAGGTTAGCCCCGGCAGGAGGAGGTTAGACCACTGCAGTGGGGTTGGAGGATGGCGACCCAGGATGGGGCGGGTGGGCTCCCAGCGGGGTGGGAGAGGCCCCTCCACTGCATGGGACAGGAGTCGACCCCTGCAAGAGGAGCAGGAGCTAGCCCACTGCAGGGAGGGTGGAGGCTAGCCCAGGGAGGGAAGGGTGGAGGCCCCCGTGCAGCAGAGTCGGCATGGAGGGAGGGAGGAGGCCAGCCCGCAGCTGGAGGGCAGTGGGGAGACTCACCAGGGCGTCCTTGGCCCTCTTGAAGGCCTGCAGCTCCTGTGGGGACAGGGACTTGAACTGGGCTATGTGGCAGTCCCTCGCAGGTGGGTGAGCCCTGGGGGTTCTGGCCACAGGACCGGCTCCAGCCCTGGTCAGCACCGCGGCCATCAGCAGCAGCAGCGTGCGGCCCCGCACCATGTCTGCATCGTGAAGGAAAGGAGGCTGAGGGTGAGAGCGTCAGGCGAGGTGGGCTGTGGGGGGCGAGCGCAGTGCACAGGTTCGCGGGCTCACCTAGGGCCGTTCCTGGTCTCTGGTCTTCGTAGCGGGAGGGGCCCAAGTGTCCGCTCCTAGGCCGTCACTGGGGTGTCTCCCTTGATCTTGTTTGCAGTCTCTGGCCTCAGTCTCCCCTTCTGGACCTCAGCCTGTGCTCTGTCCTTGGCCGTGTCTCAGTGTCCAGCTGCGTCTGGGATGTGAGTCCTGCCTGAGCTCCATGGTGCATCTTTTAGCCTGGACAGAAGGGCAATCCCCGCTGATGAAAGAAAAGTGAAAACACAGCGGAGGTTGACACTGGCCACCGGGGAGCCCCAGGCTGGGGAAGCCCAGAGCTGGGCGGGGCGCTGAGCCAGGGAAGCAGCTGGAGGGAAAGAGAAACTGGTAGGGACTCAGGGTCACCTGTGCCAAGGTGTGTCATGTAGGAATCCTCAGTGCTGGGGCAACTCCAGCTCTGAGAATTCCTCTAGTGAACAGATGAGTTCTGGAGCCAAAGGGTCTGGGGTTCAAGCCTTGTTCTGAGTCTCACTACTATGTATGATCTTTGGAGAGGAAGTGCAACACAGATTGCTACCCTAGACTTGGACAAAAAGTAATGCAATTTTAAGCCAGGCGTGGTGGCTCATGCCTGTAATCCCAGCACTTTGAGAGGTGGAGGCGAGAGGATTGCCTCAGCCCAGGGTTTTGAGACCCACCTGGGCAACTCGGGGAGATCGTTTTCTCTACAATAAATTAAAAAATTAGCCAGGTGTGGTGGCGTGTACTTGTGGTTCCAGCTACTTGGAAGGCTGAGATGGAAGGATCACCTGAGCCCAGCGGGTTGAGGCGGCGGTGGCTGTGAGCATGCCACTGCACTCCAGCCTAGGTGACAGAGTGAGACTCCAACTCAAAAAAGAAATTGTGCCGGGCTCGGTGGCTCAGCCTGTAATCCCGTGCTTTGGGAGGCCGAGGTGAGTGGATTGCCTTAGCCTGCGGGTTCGAGACCCGCCTGGGCAACTTGGCGAGACCTCATCTCTACAATAAATTTTAAAAAATCAGCCGGGCGTGGTAGCGCGCGCCTGTAGTTCCAGCTACTTGGAAGGCTGAGGCAGAAGGATCGCCGGAGCCCAGCAGGTCGAGGCTGCGGTGGCCGAGAGCGACAGAGTGAGACTCCAACTCAAAAAAAAAAAAAAAAAGAAACGGTATTATGTGTGTGATTATTTAGTAGACATCATTTATTAAGATCACAGCATCGCCTCAACTGGACGTTCAGTTTTATTATTTTATTTTCATATTTTTGGAGACAAGGTCTTGTTTGTTTCTCAGGCTAAAATGTAGTGGCACCATCATAGCTCACTGCAGCCTGCACTCCTGGGGTCAAGTGGTTCTCCTGCCTCAGCCTCTCTAGTAGGTGAAATACAGGCATGTGCCACCATGGCTATTTTTTTTTTTTTTTAAGAGATGGAGTCTTGCTGTGTTACACAGAGTGATGCTGAACTCCAACCTTATGTGATTCTCCTGTCTTGGCCTCCCTAATTGCTGGCATTACAGGTGTCAGCCACTGCACCCAGTCCAGGATTACACTATAATTAAGTGTCAGGGTCAGAACTGAAACTCCATCACCCGATTCCCTGGTCAGTCCTTTCTTGCTGTAGAGCTCACTTCAAAATTATCACACAGAAAACAACCAATGCAATGGAAACATTCTTTAATAACTGCCAATAAATTAAAGGCAGGAGACAGAACTGCAAATACAGGAATTTCACAAATACAAACGAGACACATGCAACGGAGTCCAAGAACGACTATCATTTAAGGTCGTTTCACTCCCAAATTCCTTAGGGAGTGGTGCCCCCCAGGTGGGGACTCCAGAGTCAGAGTCACAGAATCTCAGCACGGGTGGGGAGGCTTCACTTCAGGGGTCGGGGCCTAGGCGTGGGAGAAGGAGGGTCCCGGTAACCACACAAGGAGGAACTGGACCAGGACCGTGGGGGTCAGCACCGTTCCCAGAGCTCCAGTCCCTTCCTGCCAGACCTGCCCCTGGAGGAGCTTCGGGCAGCCCCTTCCATCGGAACATCCCCGCTTCCCGGGCACCTGCGCTCTCCGCCCTGGGATGAGCACGCACGCCTCTCGCATCCCTGGCAGGTGGAGTCAAGACCCATGCGGGGGCGGGGTCTTCGGGGCGTCCGTGCCCATTGGCTGAGAGACTCGCCTGGTCCAATAGGGCGACGGAACGCCGCGTGCAGGCAGCCAATGGTGTGGGGATTTGGGGCCTCGGAGGCGGGGTCAGAGACCCAAGTGCTCCTCCAGCCTGAGGTCCCACGTGAGCAGGTGCAGGAGGTTGAAGATGATGGTGGCTTCGTGGCACCGAGGCGAGTCTTGGAACTGGAAAGGGGACGGAGCGGGGCTGAGCCTGGAGTTTCCTTCCCCAGAAGCTCCCTCGAGTCCTCAAAAGCCCCAAGCTCAGCCCTGTCCGTTTCAACCTCACGTGGTCCTCCCTGCAGTCTAACCGCGTCCTCCCTGCAGTCTAACCCCGGGACCGCCTGCTCCGCTCACAGGTCTGCAGGCTTTGGGACGCCTCCTGGGTGGCCGGGGGCTTTCCTGGAGGAGCCTGGCCTCATCAGCTCAAGCTGGAGGTGGCACACGAGGTAGACGAAGAAGGCGAAGAACGGAGGCTCCGTCTTAGCAGCCGCCCGTGGTCCTCCCAGCCTCAGACTCAAGCCCGGATCTGTGGACGCGGACAGGACGTGAATCGGGTCTGGATCCGCTCAGCGGGACAGATTAGCCAAGCGCTGGGGCTGGCTCTGAGCTTGAGGGATCGGTGGAAGTGCGCAGGGGTGGGGGGTGGGGGGGGGCGGAGGGGCGCGGACTGTCGCTCACGCAGGTCGCCACGCCTCCCCCGCCCCCGACGGCCGCCAGCAGCTGCAGGATCGGGGCCGGGGAGCTGCTCCGGGGCGGCGCAGGGTGCTCAGCACGGCCTGGGTGTCCGCGAGGCCCCGGGCCACGAGGCGGAGCGAGCACAGGACTGCGGGCCGGAGCGGGAGTCAGAGCCCGGCCGAGCGGGGAGGAGCAGTTGCGCGCCCCTGGCTCAGAGTCTCTTCCTCCTGGGAGACAGGCGGCGGGGTGAGGCTGGGCCTCCTCCCCGGGCCTCCCCGGGTCTGGCCGCGGGCGGTGGTGCCCGTTGCGCGCTGAACCCGGAGCTCTCCCAAGGCGTGGACCGCGCTGAAACGCGCCCCGCGCGTCCCCAGCCAAGTCCTGCGCCTGGCGTGGAGCCGCGTCCGCCGTGCGGGGGCGCCCTTTCGTGACTCGCACACATTTCGTGTTCGTGCTTATGACCGGGACACCCGCAGCCCGCGCCCACCGTGCACAGCACCCACAGCCTCGTGCTCACCGTGCACAGCACCCACAGCCTGCACCCACCGTGCACAGCACCCCAGCCTGTGGCCACCGTGCACAGCACCCACAGCCCCTCGGCTCGGCCCCATCTCTGCTCCTGTGGGAGGCCAGGGACGTCAGGAGGCCGGAGAGAGGGGCCTGCGAGTCCAGTCCCCGCCCTGGTCAGGCTCGCAGTGGGGCTGGTGCTCAGAGGCTAGCACATCACACGTGGGGAGACAGTCGGCCCTAGCCCCTGCCTCGGCCTCTCCCCATTCCCATCCACAGTGGACCCTCTGTGCTTCCTGCTGCAGCAGGCCCTGCCTTCCACTGTCCCCTGGGTAGTGTCCAGAGTGGTGACCACCTTGGGCGGCGGTGCCTGGATGGTCCATGGTGGCTTTTATGTGCTGTCTGAGAAAGGATTGGAGGCTGGGCTTCCTTGGGTCTGCTTTCTCGAAGTCAGCGTTGCCCCCAGGCCACTGGGGCCTCAGCACGGGACCTCAGGGACGTCGGCTCCACCCTCTGCTTCCAAGCTGCCTTTGTCCCTGTTTCTACTGTCTCTCTTTGTCTCACCCTCATGTTCTTGTCTTTGTTCTACAATAATAACTAACCCTTGGTCTGCGATCACTGCACCAGGCTGTCTTCTATGCAATTTATACATCTCATTTCATCCTCAAAAACGATACAAAGGGACTTTTTGTTATTTTATTTTACAAACAAAAAACCAAGGCCCAGTACTTCCCCACGGTACACAGCTTGTAAGTGGCAGAGGTGGAGTTTGAACCTACATGCTGTCCAGCCTCAAAGCTTGTTCTCTGTTCCGTAGCTGTCCTTAAAGAATTACTTCAGTGTCTCCTCTGTTATTTATTTTCTTTCTTTTTTCTGAGACAGGGACTGTTGCCAGGGCTTGGAGTATTGTGGCACAGTCTTGGCTCACCACAGCCTCGACCTCTTGGGTTCAGGCAATCCTCCCATCTCAGTGTCCCAAGTAGCTGGGAATACAGGTGCATGCTACCACACCCAGTTTTTTTTTGTTGTTGTTGTTGTTGGTAGATATGAGGTCTTGCTATGTTGCCT
>CAUYQG010016995.1:0-16350 GCA_963574415.1 Tarsius wallacei
GGTGGCTCAGCCTGTAATCCCGCGCCTTGGGAGGCTGAGGTGAGTGGATTGCCTGAGCCGGCAGGTTCGAGACCCGCCTGGGCAAGCGAGACCTCATCTCTACAATAAATCAAAAAAAAAATTAGCCGGGCGTGGTAGTGCGCGCCAGTAGTTCCGGCGACTCGGAAGGCTGAGGCGGAAGGATCGCCGGAGCCCAGCAGGTCGAGGCTGCGGTGGCCGGGAGTGGCCACTGCACTCCAGTCTGGGAAACCGAGTGAGACTCCAACTCAAAAAAAAAAAAAAAAAAGATCTGACCCATTTCTAGGTGAAACTGATGGCACCTTCCGAAATGTAAGACCTTTTCTATGACTGTCTGGTTGTATTTTGAGATGCCACATTGACATCAAATAGATTTAGAATTGCAGAATCTCATTATTGTCATGGATATGAAGGTTATCTGATCTGAACACTCCAGACACAACCCAGGACGGCTCTTCTTTGACCAATAGCTGTCTTTAGTTGGCAACTTTCTGGGAAAAGAAAATCACCACCCTGCTAGACGGATCATTTTATTTTTTTTTTAAAAAAGATTTTAAGAATTTTATGCTTAAATGCAATGATCTTTTTTTTTTTTTTAGATCGAAAGAACAACATATTATACCAGCTGTTCTGGTGACAGTGGATTAAGCTATAAGACAAATGATGGATGACATAAGTCTAAAATCAACAGAAATATAAAAAGGCAGGAAGAGAAGTTTCCAGGAGATGCTGATGTTTCTCAAACTTAGGGTCAGAAGTATGAGGAAAAGCATAGTGTTAGTATCTTTTTTTGGCTGGGCTCGGTGGCTCAGCCTGTAATCCCAGCCCTTTGAGAGGCTGAGGCAAGTGGTTTGCCCAAGTCCACAGGTTCGAGACTAGCCTGGGCAACTTGACAAGACCTTGTCTTTACAATAAATTTTTTAAAAAATCAGCCAGGCATGGTAGCGCACACCTGTAGTTCCGGCCACTTGGAAGGCTGATGTGGAAGGATTGCCAGGGCCCAGCAAGTTGATGCTGGGGTGGCCGTGATTGTGCCATTGCATTCCAGCCAGGGTGATGGAGTGAGACTCCAACTCAAAAAAAAAAAAGATTTCTTTTTCTTGCCTGCTCCTTGAAATTCACCCAAATGATCCTTTGGATGCTAGGAAGACTTGCTAATTTGTGAAAGCATCATCTTATTCTGAGGAAAGTGGTTCCACACTGTGTTATGTCCTCAGACCCTACATTGCTGCAGGTTAGAACATGACTAGCAGTCATAGAGCTGGGTGATTTTCAGGCAGCATTTGAACATGAGGTTGCTACAATGGACTTAACACTCAAACATCTTACATTTTTTGCAGGTAGTATGGGCGCAATAATTGCAATGATGCTACATTTACACATGAGACTCCGTTGTTCTTGGTTGTCAAGGGCCCATCCCTTGCTCCCCTAGAATTTCACCTCAATTTCCCCTTGGAAACCAGTACTTCTCCTGTTGGATACTATGATGACGGGACAGGTGTCAAGGCATTTCCCATTTACCTACCATGAGGAGGGTACATGACCCAAGTTCAGTCACAACTTCTCCATGGAAATTGAGTTAGGCAGATATTGAAACCCATTCGTTCAGGGGCGTTATTTGTTTCTTTCACCTTGCTTTCCATGCTGTGAGCCAATAAATATCAATGAACTCCATTTTTACTTCAATTAGCCTGATATGGTTTTGGTTGCTTGAAATCCAAGAAGCCTAACAGATACGGTGATGAAGAGAGGATATTGCTTGTGAATCACTTGGAAGCCCTCAGGTGATAGCTAACCCAGGAATTCTATTTCTTTCGTAAAGGTTTTTAAACTCCAACCAAAATGAATTATGGTCGGAAGGTTGATTATGGGATCCTACACAGCAAATTGAGTTGGAAAAAGCCATATTAATAAGTAGCTGGAGATTGCTGGGCTTCCACAAATATTTTGACAGTTCTATCCATTCTGGATAGTTTATACTCTCCTTGGGATGAATTATCCAAACTGTTGGCACTGCTGCTGTAGCTGGGAGATTGGGAGTGACGTCTGGTCTTCCTGGCAGATTTCATGGCAAAGGGAAGGAGATGTCCTCCCAGCCGTATGTTGTTTTTCTTCAGTCTGGATCATTTGTGCTTCTAGAACCTGTCTTCAGATTCCATTCTAGACTCTGAGACCTACTTTTGCTGTCCCTCTTTGTCATCTTTATCAAACTCCATGAATAAGCTCAGTGGGTCTGTGAAGGCAACATGAATGTCCGTTTGCAATTTTAATTTCTGAAAATAAAATTTTTTGCAATAAGTGAAAAGATGGCCTTTACATGACTCTAAAATCCTACTTTTTTTTTTTGTAGTCGTAGTATCAGTCCGTTGCCCGGGCTGGAGTGCAGTGGCACGCTCACAGCCATCCCAGCGTCGACTCACTGGGTTCTGGCGATCCTTCCCCCTCAAGTAGCCAGAACTACAGGTGCACGCTACCACGCCTGGCTAATTTTTGATTTATTGCAGAGAGACAAGGTCTTGCCAAGTTGCCCGGACTGGTCTCGAACCCTCAGTCTCAGGCAATCCACTCGCTTCAGCCTTCCCAAGTGCTGGGATTACAGGCTGAGCCACTGAGCCCCGCCAAAATCCTACTTCTTAAGCATAGTTAAAATCCCACGTATTTTTGCAGTGCTTTTCCAGTTGACCACATCTGGAAGGAATCTCCCCCCACACTCCGACACCCTATGATGGGTAACGTCTGCACCAGACTTGTTGGTGTTGATCTTATACTGCTTGGAAATCTGGTCCTTTATTTACACATTTTATTTCCTCTCATTGTTCCTTAGCTGGTTGAGGACAGGGATTTCTTTTATGAACCTTATCTCTCCTATGACGGTGGGCATGAATGAATGAATGGGTGACATTTTTTTATAGTCCCTCCCCATCTGTTGCTGGATTCAACAAGTGTTGATGAACCTTATTACTAATTTGGTGGCACCCCTGGCAGTGAGATTTAGTCCAACAGCAGCAGTAGAGGAAGAAACGTCCTGGCAGCATGATAGAACCAGGATGTCTCAGGCTGTGATCCTCATTCCATCGCAGTCTGCAGACATATCTCAAAATATGTGTTTAAAAATCATTGGAATTTGGAGACTTTCGGCAAAGAATGTGCTCTCCCTGTTCCCTTCTGCTTCAGTCACCGCTCTATTTACATATGTATGTTCCTGGGTAGACTCGGAAGACGTTTGAGTTTGGGACCCCAATTATGTCTTCAAACTTGTTGCTGAATCTGCAAATACTCCATATATCTGCCAGTCTCCCTACAGTTCTCTGTATTTCCCTAGCGTATGTGCTTTCAAAACGCCTCGCCAAGAGTGGTGCTTAAATGCACCCATGACAAAGCTAGGCCTTCTCTGTCTGAATATTACCAGGTTGTCAGGAGAGCAAACCCATGCCATGGGGCGATGTCTGGCTTCCAGGCTCAGCCTCAGGGTGAGCTCTTCTCTAGAAACTTTGCAGACGTTTGCTCTCTTAATTGTGCTCCAGTTTCCAGGGAAAGCCAATGGCTTGAATAAAAACTATATTTGCAGAAGTGCTTGGGTAATGAGACTGGTGTCCAACAAGAGCGGTGTGACCTTTGGATGTCTCTGTGGTCAAAGTAGAGAGGCGCTAAGCTCTGTGAGTTTTTTGGCCACTGAAGAGACATGCAGATGTGAGGCCAACTAACTAACTAGCACAACTTTGAGGAGAGCTTTGCATCACAGCCAGAGCCTGCGACATGCAGAGGTCCCCTGCAGGCTGAATTCCTTCCTGGGGTAGAGCTTGTTCTAAGGCACCCTCTTTAAATCTCAGATTGGCCCTGAGGCCCAGACTAGCTCTGAGACAGGTCAGAGAGTAGAAGGAAAAACGTGAAGGGTAGCAAAGATGGCAGATGGCTTCGAAAAACAGTAGCAAGCATTCAGGACATCATTCAGTGCCTCGGAGTGGTTTTCAAAGAAGTAAAAATAGACACAGAGACCAAGTAGAGAAGGGAGAGAGAAGAATGGCCTTTTTTGAGTTTTCAAAGTCAAATTTGTTTGCTAGTATTTTATATTTACATAGCTTTTCACAGGCTGAATTTTTTCACTTATTAGCCAGTTGAAAACCATCTGGGAAACATCAGCGTAGGAGTGATTATACTCATTATGAACAGAAGGGGAATCTTGCCTAAGACTCCCTCTCAGTCCCTCAAGGCAGAGCTGGGGTAGTCCAGTTCCCACGTCCAATCTCCAGCTCCTTATCTCTGAAATAGTTTTAGGGCATTTTAAAGTGTGGGCTAACACTTAACTGGCAGGCTCATTATCCATGTTTGGTTTTATCTCTTTTTTTTTTTTTTTTTTTGAGTTGGAGTCTCACTCCGTCGCCCAGACTGGAGTGCAGTGGCCGTTCCCGGCCACCGCAGCCTTGACCTGCTGGGCTCTGGCAATCCTTCTGCCTCGGCCTTCCGAGTAGCTGAAACTACAGGCATGCACTACCACACCCGGCTATTTTTTTTTGATTTATTGTAGAGATGACGGCTCGCCAAGTTGCCCAGGTGGGTCTTGAACCCGCGGACTCAGGCAATCCACTCACCTCAGCCTCCCAAGGCGCGGGATTACAGGCTGAGCCACCGAGCCCGGCTTATCTCTTTTTTTTTTGAGTCGGAGCCTCATTCTGTCACCCAGGCTGGAGTGCAGTGGCATGCCAATGGCTACTGCAGCCTCCCCCTGCTGGGCTCAGGAGATCCTTCTGCCTCAGCCTGCCAAGTAGCTGAAAGTACAGGCATGCACCACCACGCCTAGCTATTTTTTTACAATTTATTTATTGTAGTGACGAGGTCTCCCCAAGTTGCCCAGAATGGTCTCGAACCCCTGGGTTCAGGCAATCCTCTCACCTCAGCCTCCCAAAGTGCTGAGATTACAGGCGTGAGCCACCATGGCTGGTGGTTTTATCTCTTTATTTTCCGTCATGCGGGAGGAAGCCAGGAGGCACAGGGACCTCTGGTGCTGTCCCTGAGGACTGCACTTGTGGCCTGGGGGCCTGACCTGCCTGGTGGTCATGGCCCTCTTTCTGTCATTCTCCTAATCCCATGAATGCTTGAGGGGCACATGCTGTTTGCTCTTACCTGGAGCAAGATCTGGCACCCAGATTTATATTTTGCCCAGCGTGACCTTTGTCTAAGGTTAGCGTTATCTATTAACCACCATCCCTGCTAGGTGCTGTGAAAAGTAGAGGTGTAAACTTTCCGCACAATTTAACAAACGCTGTGATAAAGAAAGCCTTTTCTTTGCAGGAGGCAGGGTTGGAAGGAACAGGAAGGAATCCTTGCGCTCTCCTCTCTGCGTTCTGTTCGTTTACGAGTATGAGTACGCTAGCTCTAATTTCCTGTGCTTATTAAACTCTCATGCTGGGAATATTCTGGAATGTGAAAAGCCATTGATAGCTCTTGCCTTGGCAATTGTAGGAACTTCTTTCTTGATTTCCTTACTTTCTGTCATTCTTTCATGTGACACTTTTGTTTCCCAGGTAACAGGCGTTTGAAAGCTCAAGAGTGCACCTCCAGCACCTTCTTCCTCCCAGGACGGGCAAGTCCTCCCATCCGTAAGCTTGTGAGGCCTGTAGGCCTCCAGAGCAAATGCAGCTCCCAGCTTTTTGGACAGTCACCCTCCCTACCCGAGTTCTGAGCCACAGGATGCTCTCCGCCTCTGCCTTGGGCCTTTGAACATGTGGCTTTCTCCCCCTTTGGTATTCTCCTTCCAACTCTCATCCCTGAACAATCTCATGCCCTTTCCTTTCTCTCATAACTGAGTCTGGAAGCTCACTGCAGCCTCACCCTCCCAGGCTCAGGTGATCCTTCCACTTTAGCCTCCTGAGTAGCTGGGACATATCTGGCTCATTTTTTTTGGTGAGAGATGAGGTTTTGCTATGTGGCCTAGGCTGGTCTTGAACTCCTGGGCTCAAGCAATCGCCACCTGCCGTGGCCTCCCAAAGTGCTGGGATTATAGGCCTTAACTACTGCAGCCGGCCTGGTCCTCATAAACATTCGGTGCCACTTTTAGAGATCTCTTACTCTATCAGAGCTAGGAGTTTGTTACTTTTTGGGGGCAGTGGGGGGTGTGTGCGTGTGCGTGTGTGTGTGATTGTGAAAGAGAAAGAATAAGGGTGACAGAGGAAAACCCAGAGCTTAGAGAACTGAGTAGTGTCTTTTCAGAAGAGGAGAAATCCCAGAAGGATACACCCTCAAGGCCCACCCTGGGTTTTTCTGCTGGTCTATGGCGTTGCACTGCTTTTCCTCACACCAAGAACAGGTGCCTGGATCACAGAGGCTGTGGTTGTCGCCCGTAAATTCTCTCACTTCATGGTAACCTCCCTGCAGCAGGGACTGACTCCTGCTAGTCTGCCCCTTGAGTCAAGGGCACAGCGCCTGGTCTGGAGTGGGGGGCTGCAAGTGGCAAAACTGAATGACCCAGCAGTCTGGAGCCTGCTCCTCTGCCAGCCTAACTCCTTGTGCCCTGACTTTGCTCCAGACACGGTCTCCCTGCAGTCCCGTGTACCTGGCTTGCCCACGGATGTCTCTCACGCCATTTGCCTGCGGGACCTGGGCCAGGTCTGACTTCAGCGGCTCCTCCACATCTGTCTGTACATAGCCTGGCCGCTGGGTGAGTTTCAAACAACCGAGAGCCTGACCTGTGGGCCCGGCTCCATCTCTGTCCCCCAGTGCCCCTGCCACGATGGAGGCAGGAGTGGAGGGCCAGGTCTTCTCGCACCCATGACCTCCTTTCCTCTCTTAGCTCGGAGTTGCCTGCTTATGAATTCCTTTCCCCTTCAGGAATGCCCTTGACATTGTTTAATCGAATACCTTTCTTCCCAAAATAAGTCAACAAAAGAAGAGCGAACCCAAAATATAGCAGGGCTGCATTCTCCTCGTGGTGATGCATGTCTTTACAAAGTAAGTCAATTGATGTGAGGTCCTGGGTGGATTCCATCTCTTTGGCCCGATGCCTCATGCCATGACATTAAAGCCTTAGGCAGCGCTGATTAAAATCATAAGCTTGCTCAGATTGCACTCTTATTGATTTTTTCAGATGGGCAACAAAAGGCGAGCTTGTTTTTGTCAGTGTTTGCTGAACACCAGTAATTGATGTGGGGTAGAGAGCAGCAGAGCTGTTAGAGGCAAGTATACAGCCCCTTTAAAAGCTGAAAATCCGAAAGATAAGATCGAATTTCCAATCCTCCCCTAAGCTGGCTCCTTACTTGTTCTTGAAAGGGTGAGAGGCATTTCTGTATCAAAATTATTAAGCTCAAAAGTGTTGAAGCATCAAGACGAGAGGATTGAAGGTTTTCCTAACTCAGGGAAGAATTGTTACTGAGTTCTTTGTGTATTTGAATTTAAGTTCAATTTATTTATTTAGTTAGTTAGATAGAGTCTCACTCTGTCCCCCAGGCTGGAGTGCAGTGGCACGCTCACAGTCACTGCAGCCTCGACCCACTGGTCTCAGGTGACCCTTCTGCCTCAGCCTTCCAGTAGCTGAAACCACAGGTGCACACCCCCATGCCTGCCAAGTGGCCCAGGCCGCTCTCGAACCCCTAGACTCAGGTGATCATCTCCCCTCTGCCTCCCAAAGTGCTGGGATTACAGGCATGAGCCACTGTGAATGGTCAAATTTATTCTTTTTTAAATGTTATTGCATTAGTAAACAAAACAAGTTAAAAAAAAATCTCACTTTTCAGTTCAATACAGTTGGCTCCTTCATTAAGAAAATAATCAGGCTGGTACCATGCACAAAACAATGCTTCAGAATGCGAAACACATACTTTAGAAGATTAAAGGAAAAATAATTTTAAGAGCATATTTGTGGGTTCAAAAAATGTACCAATATAGCTTAAACTTCATATTTGCTGATGAAATATTATATTCATTCAGAATTTCAAAAATTAAAACCACATTTGATTTACTTGGTGTCTGAAGCTCTGTGTCCTAGAAAAGATTAAAAAGAAGATGGAAAGGTTTTTCTTTATTCCATCTGACCAAGAGGGAATGACACGAACTGGGCTTATTTCCCTGTTTGAAATAACAAAAAGATCAGATGAAAAAAAATTTTTTTTGGTTTGCTTAATTGGAGTCTTACTCTGTCATCCAAACTGGAGTGCAGTAACTGGGACCGAGTAGCTGGGACTACAGATACTCACCAACATGTCTGGCTAAGTTTTTGATTTTTTTTTTTTTGTAGAGAAGCAGTCTCATTATGTTGCCCAGGCTGGTCTTGAACTCCTGGACTCAAGCAATCTGCCTGCCTCGGCCTCCTAGAGTGCTAGGATTACAGGCATGAACCACCGTGCCTGGCTAAGATGAAATTTTTTAAAAAAATGAAACTTAATACATAAGGCATCAGATTGTGAAGGACAATGATTCCAGAAATGGAAAACACATGAAGGGAGCCCTACAATTGTCCCAGTTTGTTGTGTGGAAAAAGTTTCTAGTTTGCAGTATAGAGAGAGGAAACCCAAGCAGAGAATCTGGTGGCTTTCTAGAGTTGAGAAGACGGAGCTGCAAGACAGGAAAACATGCTTGCTAGATTTCACAGGGCAGAGTATCAGGCAGGCAAGAGCTGTAAGGAAAACTCAGGAAATCTGTAGTCTTCAGCTCAGTACTGATGAGTGCATGTTTAAGGAAATTGAGGCTGGAGAGAGAGTCACCGAGGAGAGTAGAAGAAATAATGCCCGGAATTCACACAGAATCAGAACAGTGCGTGTTACTAACAGCCGGAATGGAGACTCATCGAAGGCACTTGGAAGTAAAGACCCACATAGGTTGAAAGTCAAAAAATGATAAAGAATGCTAATTAAAAAAAAAACCAACCTGTAGTGGGCTGTGTGCAGTGGCTCACACTTGTAATTGTAATTCCAGCACTTTGGGAGGCTGAAGTGAGAGGATTGCTTGAGCTCTAGGGTTTGAGACCTGCCTAGGCAACATAGCGAGATCTCATCTCTACAAAAACATTAAAAAATATATATAGCCGAGTGTGGTGGTGCATGCCTATAGTCCCAGCTACCTGGGAGGCTGAGGTGGAAGGATCGCCTGAACCCAGGAGGTCGAGGTTGTGATGAGCCGTGATTGTGCCACTGCACTCCAGCCTGGGTGACAGAGTGATACCCTGACTCAAAAAACAAAACAACCAAACAAAAAAGCCTGTAGTGACTACATTTGCATAATAGTAATTTCAGAGAAAATGATATTCCCATTAATACCATAGATAAAGATGTCACTTTATCAAGAGGACATAACCAGTTTTAAACATGTAGGCACCAAAGAATAAAGCTTCAAAATACTTGAAGCAAAGTCTGATATAACTGCAAAGAGAAAGAAAAATCCACAGTCTCCCTCTCAATAATTGGGAGACTTTCTTGAGAAGACAGAGCTGCAAGACAGAGGAAAACATGGCTGCTAGATTTCACAGGGCAGAGTATCAGGCAGGAAAGAGCAGACTGAAAATTAGTAAGGTTATAGAATACTTGAACAACTCTATCATCCAGTTTTATCTTATTGGCACCTTATAGTGTCAGTTGCTTCTACCTTCACTCAGTGACAGAACATCTTTTCAAGTGCAGACAGGACACTCACTAAGAGAGACTGAGCCATAAAACAAGTCTTAAAAAATTACCAAAAATTCATGTCATACAAAGTATGTTCTTTTACCAAAATGAAATTAAAAATCAAAACCAGAAAGAATATATTATTATCACTTAGTATCCAAGTTTTTGGAAGCAAAACAGTCCATTTCTAAACAATCTATTAACTAAAGATGATATCGAAAGGGAAACCGAAAAAGTATTTAGAACAAAATGAAGATGAAGACAAAGCATTAAAACACATGAAACACATCTGAAGTAATACTTAGAGGAAAATTTATAGAACTAAATAATTACATTAGAAAAAAAAGTCTCAAATCAGTGAACTCAGGTTCTACCATAAGAATCTAGAGAAAAGAAGAGCAAATCAAATTCAACCAAGTAGAAAAAAAAAAGAAGTAAGATCAGAGTATGTCATTAAGATAGAAAACAAAAAAGTAGAGAAAATCAATAAACTTAAAACTGATTCTTTGAGAAGATATTGATAAATCATTAGCCAGAATAATTGGAAAACAAGTGTGTGTGTGTGTGGGGGAGGAGGGGTGGAGAAACAAATTACTAACATCAGGATTTTGTGGATTATATTGATATTAAAAGCCTAATAAGGCTATGTCATAAACAATTTTATGCTGATATATTTGACAATTTATATAAAATGGACAAATTTCTTCAAAGACATATTCTAACGTAGTTAATTAAAGAAGAAATAGATATTTTGAATAGACCTAGAAAAGAAAAAGAAAAACACACATTAATATCATACTAATGGTTAAAGATTGACTTTTTCCTTCAAGATCAGAAACAAGTCAAGAATATCTGCTCTTACCACTTATATTCAACATTTCCCTGAAAAGTCTAGCCAAGCTGGGCTCGGTGGCTCAGCCTGTAATCCCGTGCCTTGGGAGGCTGAGGTGAGTGGATTGCCTGAGCCTGTGGGTTTGAGACCTGCCTGGGCAACTTGGTGAGACCTCATCTCTACAATAAATGAAAAAATTCACAGGGTGTGGTAGTGCGCGCCTGTAGTTCCAGCTACTGGAAGGCTAAGGCAGAAAGATCGCTAGAGCTCAGCAGGTCGAGGCTGTGGTGGCCAGGAGTGGCCACTGCACTCCAGTCTGGGCCACAGAGTGAGACTCCAACTCAAAAAAAAAAAAAAAAGGAAAAGTCTAGCCAATTCAATATGTAGCAAAAGAAACAATGGTATGCAAATTGGATAAAGAATTAAAACTTTTATTATTTATGATTGTCTACATAGAAAATCCCACCAAATCTACACAACACTGCTAGAACTAATATTCTTACCTGAACGATGTTTCACTATACAGAATCAATATATAGAAATCAATTTTATTTCTATATACTGGCAATAAAAAACCCAAGAAACTGAAATTCAAGAAAACAACACAACTTACATAGTATAAAAGAATACTTGAAGGTACATCTTACAAAATATGTACCAGACCTGAAAATGACAAAGCATTATTGGGATAAATTAATGAAGTATTAAAAAAAGAGAGAGAGATAGACCATGTTCATGGATTAGAAGACTCAATATTGTTAAGATGTCAGTTCTCCCCAAATTGACCTATAGATTCAATACAATTCTAAACAAAATCCATCAGACTTTTTTCTAGAAATTGGCAAGCTGTTTTAAAATTTATATGGAAATGATCTAGAATAGCTAAAACAACCCTGTAAAAGAAGAATAAAGTTGAAGGACATTTGCTACTTGACTAATAGACTAATAGAATCTAGTCATATTAGTAAAAAAGGAATAGGATATTGATACACAAAGTGATATGGAAGAAATAAACTAGACAAAAAAGAGTACTTACCTTATGATTCCACTTATGTAACATTTTAGAAAGTGCATTCCAATCTATAGTTACGGAAAGCGGTTCGATGGTTGCCTGGAAAGTGGTACGGAATAGACAGTAATCAAGACAGGGTGGTATATTTGTCAAGATGGACAAACTGATCAGTGAAACAATCAAAAGCTCAGGCAGAACCCATCACACATCTGGTCAATTTACATATTCAACAATTAAATAAAAGTGGATCATAGACGTAAATGTAAAACCTAACCCTTCTTTAAAAAAAGTAAAGGAATATCTGTGTTGTAAAAAAGGTAAAGCTTTCTTATAAACAACATCAATAGCACAATCTATAAAAGAAAAAATATAAATCAGACTTCATCAAAACTAAAACTTCTGTTTTTAGGGAAATGGTGTTAAGAGAATGAAAAGACAGACTGTAAACTGAAAGGAAATATGTGCACAGTACATATTTGACAAATAACATGTATCCATCACATGTAAAGAAGTTTTTAAACTCAATAAGAAAAAAAAGTTCAATAAAAATGGTCAAAAGATTTGAACAAGTTCTTCATCAAAGAAGATTTATGGATGGCAAATAAGCATATGAAATGGTGTTCAACTTCACTAGTCATTAAAGAAATGTAAATTAATACAATGATTTACCACATACAACTATTAAAACAGTTTAAATTAATTCTAAAACAATTTAAATTAAACAGCTATTAATTTTTAAAATTGACCATACTAAGTGTTGATATGGATGTGAAACACCTGGAGCTCTCTTACATTTCTGATGGGAGCATAAAATAGTACTGCCATTTTGGAAAACAGTTTGGCAATTTCTTCAAAGTTAAATATGCACATACCATATGACTCAGCCACTGAACTCTAGTTATTTACCCGCGATAAATAAAATCAAATGTCCATACAAATACAAGTGTTCATAATAGCTTAATCTGTAATAGCTCCAAACTGGAAGCAACTAAAATATCCATCAATAGGTACTCGATCTACTGGATAAACCATTTGGTGCATCCAAGCGATAGAATCTAGTCATATTAGTAAAAAAGGAATAGGATATTGATACACAAAGCGATGTGGATGAAATAAACTAGACAAAAAAAGAGTACTTACCTTATGATTCCACTTATGTAACATTTTAGAAAGTGCATTCCAATCTATAGTTACGGAAAGCAGTTCGATGGTTGCCTGGAAAGTGGTACGGAATAGAGAGAGCTGGAGGGGGCAGGAAGGAGGGGTTACAAAGGAACACAAGCAATCTTTAGATGAATGAACTCATTGTTCAATTGCAGTGATGATTTCACAGTTGTACACATACGTTAAATTTATCAAAATGTATACTACACACGTCTTTTTTTTTTGCTAATTATATCTCAATTAATATAGTCTAAATAACAGACTGATAAAGAGTTCAGTCCGGGTCTAAGAAAGAAACTAGCATTTCTGTGAACTAGAGACTGATCCGATTTTAAAATTTCAAATAGTAAATATTAAAATATATTGATACTTATTTAAATAAATATTAAAATTTCCTACAACGATGACAAGTAACTAAAAGTAACCAAATATTGAAATCTGTTGAAAAGTATTCTTCAAAAAATAAATACACTTTTAAAACATATGGGTGAAGGTACTGTCTGTGAATACAAGTTTTGTCCATTCCAAAAATATTGCCATCTGCTAAATAATAATTTGTTTCAATAAGAAGGAAAAATAATACAAATCTTGACATGATTTGGTAATGCAATAAATGTCATCAAAATTGGAAAAGTTTTGAAAAATGATCAGGAAGCCAAAAAATTTAAAATACCATTGGCTAAATAGTCATGGTTATGTAGTTCCTAATAAAATCAATAATGATAATAAAATTGTGAGCCGGGCTCTGTGGCTCAGCCTGTAATACCGAGCTTTGGGAGGTCGAGGTGAGTGGATTGCCTGAGCCCGTGGGTTCGAGACCCGCCCGGGCAACTTGGCGAGACCTCATCTCTACAATAAATCAAAAAATTAGCTGGGCGTGGTAGCGCGTGCCTGTAGTTCCAGCTGCTTGGAAGGCTGAGGCAGAAGGATCGTCGGAGCCCAGCAGGTCGAGGGTGTGGAGGCTGGGAGCGGCCAATGCACTCCAGTCTGGGTGAGACTCCAACTCAAAAACAAACAAACAGAGTGAGACTCCAACTCAAAAACAAACAAACAAAAAAAAACGAAAAATAAAAATAAAATAAAATAAAATTGTGGTTTTCTTAAAAAGATGCATAAGAAGGTCCTAATAAGTTTTAAAAACATTTAATTTAGAAGCATCTGGATTTTAAGAAATGAGTTCTTCTTAAATTTTATTTAAGAACACCCCAAAGTCCTAACAGAGTTCGCACTTAAAATACTTTGTGAATGAATGAATATAAATCTGATCACTGCAGATTGAGTTTTGGATCTGGATATTTTTCTTAATTTTTGTAATTCAAAATGAAACTAAAAGATAACATGGTTTATGTGGATGGAAATCATCACTGTCCTGTTTTCCTCCTGCCTTACTTTAGTATTTCAGAGCCTATAACAGTGTCTGGTATTGCCAGATTTCAATGATTATTTTTTAATAAATTAATGGATCTTCGTTATTGTAAAATTGCCCTAGGTACTTCCATCATGGTCTCCCCCACTTAAATAACTTGCTTCTGAGAGACAGGTGGCTTTGCTGTCTTTTTCTTTACTTTCTTGAATGAGGGGCTTTCCTGCCATGCATGAGTTGTTTATCACACTGATGGTTCGTCAGGGAAGCTGACAGCCTTCAGGCATTGTTAAACAAGGATTCTGAAACTTGAAACACAATGTGATAGATGTCTTGCTTACTTAGCGCTGGTGGCCTTTTCTGTGAAGACCCAGAGATGATTAAAATGCTTATGATCATGGAAGCTGAAAGCAAGAGAAAGGACACTTGTTGTTACATTTATTTTGGACTTTCTTTTTGTAAACTTCTTGAGAAAAATGGGTGTTTGTCTCTTTTCCTTGTCACACACTACAGGAAAAACAGTTTGTCTTTCATACTGAGTTTTTTGCCTTGAATAAATCTCAAAGATGTACTTAACTTCCCAAAGACTTTGTGGTTATGGCAAAGATCGATGTGTACTTTGAAATAGCATTTGTTTGACCTATTTCATTTCCAACATTTTTTAAAGCCACAAATCCAAAAACAGATTTTCCCTTTAGCATTTCCTAATTATTTAAATAATTAAACCAATGATGAAAATTTTTGAAATGGATTTTCAACAGTAACAGATGACCTGGAGCCTCCTGTATATGAAAGCACTGGGCTTTCTTTTAAAGACAGATTTTTTAATTCCAGAAAATAAAAAGTACCCTTAAGGCTTAACCAAATTAAAAAAAAAAAATCTGTTCTGAGAATGTAAATGGCTTCACCTCTCAAACTTGAGCTAATTGGAATCTCACACTCAATGCATGAACTAGCACAATATGCACAAATGTGCAGCTGGTCTTGAGACCAGTTATCACGTAGTCCCTCGAGGAATTACAAACACATTGTTAAATAAGGAAACCAACAAGATGGGAAGAAAATTGCTTAAATAGCTGATGAATATGCTGATTGTTGGTAAAGAGTCTCTGATCTTGCTATATATATGTTGTGTTATTCAGCTCTGGCTGCCATTATAACATACTGTAGGCTGGGTGGCTTAACAACAGGGATTTATTTCTCATGGTTCTGGAGGCTGGGAAGTCCAAGATCAAGATTCTGGCTGATTTGGTTCCCCAGGGAGGGTGCTCTTCCTAGCTTGCAATTGACTGCTTTTCTTGCCATGTCCTTACATGGTGGAGAAAGGTCTAGTCTCTCTTCTTCTCCTTCTTATAAGGACGCTAATCCCATCATGGGGTCTCCACTCTCTTGACTTCATCTACCTCACTACCTCTTGAAGTTCTCACCTCCCAATGCCATCACACTATGGGTTAAGTCTTTAATATATAAATTTATCTAGTATATAAATATATAAAAATGCACATATATACCTCCACACAAAATATAATTATACAGTATATTCATTATTAATCAAATATATATAATGTAAATGTATAAAATATGAATATATAAATTTATACAAACATTTACTCAATAACTGTCTATCCCTAGCCCCCCACAAATGTATGTCCTTGCCTGCAAAATACATTCTTCCCATCCCAACAGCTTTAAAAGTCTTAAGTCATTCCAGCATTAAGTCTAAAGTCCAAAAGTCTTGTCAAAATCAGACATGAGTGAGACTCAAGGTACAATTCATCCCGAGACATAATTTTTCTCCAGCTATAAACATATAAAATCAGAAATGTTATGTGCTCTCAAAACATAATAGTGGGACAGGCATTTCTTCAAAGGGAGAAATGGAAAAGAAGGAAGGAGTGATGGGTGCCAAGCAGGCTTTATTCCATTTGAACTTAAGGCTCAAGAACAGTCCTTCTTGGTTAGATGCTCTGCCCTCTAGGTCCACTGGGATAGTGGTTCTACCTCCTCTGCTCTGCTGGGCAGGAGTCAACACTCCCAAGGTTTTAGGTTGCCCTACCTCCAAGGCTCTAGAAGACTGCCATTTGGCCTGTTGAAACCAAGGCAATGGCCCCTCACCTGAATCTGAGGAGTCAGCCCTAATAATTTCTGAATTACATTCAAGGTCATTCTTCCCTTGTCTTGAAGAACAGTGCATGTTAACAACCAAATAGTTCTATGGTGCAGTCTTATAAGTTCTAAGACATTTGATAGCCTTTCTTCATTTCATCCTGTCCCTATCCCCTTCAGTTCAAACTGGTGGTGTTTCTGCTTGAATAATCCTGTAATCTCTTTATCAAATTTAGCCACAGAATTCAGGTATTCTGCCGGGCTC
>CAUYQG010016998.1:0-20456 GCA_963574415.1 Tarsius wallacei
TAGTGGGCTCATACACCAGTAGGTGGATACTGAAATCAGCATATAGATTCTGAATCACAGCTTCTCCCTCAATTAAACCTCAAAACTGCAAAAAGTACAGCCCACAGCCCACACTCCAATCTCAAAAGTGAACAAAGCCAGAAGACCCTCATAAGGAAGAACAGGAGATTGCACAAGCGAAGCAAAAGCAATCCCACCTTCCCTGAAAAACAGAAGTAAAGAAGGGGAATGAAAGGAGGAGAGCGAAATCTACACACATGAAGAAAAACCAAAAGAAGAATATGGGTCCCTCCTAGACCCCTGGGAGGGCAGACACTGAGAAAACTGACTTCGGAATGCAAACAATGAAGAGCCCCCAAAATGACTGGTCTCAAGCTAAATCTAGATATCAAGACATTAATGGAGAGATTAAAAAGAATTGAGAAGAGACAAGAATAAACTAGGAAGGAGCTGATAACTGAGATAACAGGTGAAAAAGAGACACAAGACTGGAGAGAAGTGAGAAAAACAAGTAAGCAAAATTCCCTAAAGAATACTGGTAGCTACACAAAGACAGACCTATAAAATCATGCCTTTTGATGCATTTTGCCTAACACAAACAGATAGTGTAAGTCAAAAAGCAAACAAAAGTGGACAAAAAAAAAAGTGAAAATGATAAAATCAAAAGTAGAAATAAGAAATCAGACTAGCTCTGGAATCTTTCGTGAGTGTCTAAAGTCTCTTCAGCTCTGATCTCTAGCCTCTCCCCTTTGCTTTTGTTGCAGACAACTAGATTTGCTCACAGCTTGAGTTTGTTCTTTTAGCCTGCTGCCTGGGGGGGTCTCCAATGCTTAGTTGCCTTTGTCTGATTCAGCGTAGGAGAGGGACTTTGTCTCCTGTTTAGCGACCTTACCTTAGGAACTGAGGTGGAGGCTGCTCATAGGTGGGTGGGGCAATGCAAATCTCTGCCTGGAGAATGGCCAAGGTGGCAGTTTCTCTTTTGCGGATCCTTTCTCTCTGCTTGTCTGTGTCCCTGGGTGATCCACTATGATGGACTGTGGTGGCATGGGAAACACCGGGGATCAGCTGCACAGCTGGGCGCTGGATCCGGGGTGCCACCAGTGGGCTGGGGTGGAGGAGGGGATCGGGATTTCCCTCCTCTGGAGCTGAGAGCCTCTGATCAGCACCTCCTTAAGATATGCTGTTCCCTTACACAAGCATGGGGTCATGCGCTGAGTGCCTCAGCCAGGGTGGGGCCAGAGCTCTAGAGCCCCAAAGCTCCAAAGGGCAGGCGGTGAGCAGCAAGAGTGGCCCCGGGCCCCTCACAGGGTACTTCAGCCAGAAATGGAACCGTTATCTCTGAGGGGCAGGTGCCCAGAGCCTCTCTGGGTGACTGGCAGCTTGGTGCTGGGTGCTGGGTGAGATGTTTTAGCCAGGGAGGGAGCCAAGACCTGAGACTCCTGCATGGGCAGGAGTCATGTATAGTGGAGCAGCAGCAGCCGGGGCCGCAATATCTGACCCTGCGTGGGACCGAGGTTCCCTGGGCCTTGGACCAGTGCAGCTGGCGGTGGGCAGAGGGGTGGGGGAAGAAAAGTAAGAGTCTTTTTGGGAACTCGCATTCGGAGAATCTCACAATTCTACCTATGTTGTTGCCATCTTACCAGAACTCCTGCATTTATATGTTTAAATAATTATTTTTAAATGTCATAAACTTTTAATTTTATAGTTTTGACATTGGAGAGCACACAAAGTAGAGAAGTAAATTTCAAATTAATATAAAATAATGCCTGTAACATATCAACAGATATGTTTACTTTAACACAAATTACATATTTTTTAATACCATGGTCCAGATCTATGCTGGAGACTGAGATGGCCTTTAAATGACTATAGAATTTATTTTCTCTCCTTGAATGTAACTTAAATACAGATTAGAAGGCTGCATTGTTTTTTGAGGAATACAATAAAACCATATTCATTCAGGAAGATGAAAGGAGAAAGAAATACTTAGGGTAAGTTGTACCAGACAAATATGATCTCTTCTGTGTTCCATTTTGATCTATCTTACTCCTCCTCACTGGAGCAGATGCTTGGAAGCACAAGAATAGATTGGAAATAGAATGAGAACTAATTCCTTGACATTACTTTCCGAGTTGCTTAGGAAAGCAAGAATAATTTCCCATGGAAAAACAGGATTATTCCATAAACTAAAGTGCCTTTTATTTTCAAATTTGGAGAAACAGCAATGGGATAGGTATTTGCTGGGTACTAAACTATTCATGAAAAAAGCCAATGCCTTTCAGTTCCCATCTAGAATCTTGGCAGATATGGTCAAAAGCCAATATGCAGTGCTCTTTTCTAAACATGAAGCATAAAATTAAGTGTAAGCCTCCAGTATGAAACAATAGGATATTAACATTTGACTCAGACCTACAAAACTGACCCCTTGCCATGACCAACCTCTCCATATAATGCAGTTTATTTATTATGGATGCACAGATTAGGACCTTAAATTTTAATTTTGATCATTTTATATAATAAATCCAGTAGCCCCCTTTCCCATGGCACTTTTACAAACTTATTTCTCCCTGAGTTATATTTATTAAACATATATTGTGAATTTATTTACCTTTTCTAAGGAGTTAGATCAATAATCTTTTTTGATGTTAATTGAGTGAATTTTCCTTCAACCATGAAATGATTAATCACACTGAACTCACTTGTAATCTCCTAATAATGAATCATTTTCATTATTCTCTGGCTTTCAGAAGTGTTTACTTCAAGAAAAAATGGTGATTTTTTTTTTTGTATTTTAGAAACTCGGTTGAGGTTGTTAACAAAGCCTTTGGTCGTGGTGGTGAATGAGATTTGATGCCTGGTACCTAACTAAAATCACAAGGCAGAATTCTTTCTTAATTCCTACATGAGGAATAATATTAGCTTTATTATTTAGGAATCCTAGGCCTTGCTATGCATTATACAGTACCTAAAATTATTTCTGCATGCAAAGCTCTATTAAAATTAACGATGCAAGGAAGCAGCCTCATAAAATTATGCACTCATATTCTCATAAAGAGCAATGGCAATTGTTATCATGTTTACCACACAGTTTCTGGGGTATAACTGAAGATACTGTATTGGAGGGGGATTTGTTCAGTGGGGATGTCTGTGGCATACTCAATGCTAAAATTATTCTCATGTATATTAATTTTTCTCTTCATATGAATGCATAGCCTCCCTTTAAAATGACACACATATGGTCTTAAACCAACCTATAAACTCATTAAATAACTTAAATTTTCATTTAAATCTGTTAATGAGTGTTTGACCCTTACTCAAGGAATTGGTAGTGTCATAAAACTTCAGCGAATAACAGTAAAAAATAAAATACCTACAGTTCCAACTCAGTGTAAGATATTTTCTCTTTATTACAAACAGGAAAATATGACATGGAATTTGCATGTCACTAGTATCTCAAAAATTTAAATCCAGATTCCCACCACTTACTAAATTTGTTATCCTGGGAAGGGGAAGAGAGGTATTAATTAATCTTTTCAAACAGATTTTAGTTTTGAGTTTCTAATACATGGCTTTGTGATTTGTAAACATTTGGTTTACAAAAAGTGGTACTCTGGAAAGGTCTAAATATAAAGTCATCCATGAGGATAAAGTCGAAATATGAAGGAGAAGGGAGATAAATGAAATCATCTACTTTGATCACTGTACTTTGACCACTTATATACCTAATCCTGACTTGTACCCTACATCTTTAAAGTAAAATATATTTTTTAAAAAGTGCAATAACAAAAATAGTGCCTTCCCAACAAACAAATTGTTTAATTTGGTTTGATGTTAAAAGCCATTTCCACCAAGTTCTAATTACTTTTTTATTAGAACCATTCAAATAAAGACAGTATCCTTTTATTTATAATCACTATGTGCCAGTACATGTGTTAGTAAATGGGGATATCAAGAAGATAAATAAGAATCTCCTAACATCATGTAGCCTACATTCTCATAGAAAGACATGCTCAGAGCAGTGTTCCCAATGGCCTGTACTACTGCTGTTCCAGGAAGTGAATGTCTTGTATTTGGTATCTCTCACAATAGCTGACTCAAGAGAAGTTCCAAATACAGTTGGCCCTCTGTATTCATGGGTTCTACACATGGATTCAACCAAACTTGGATCAAAAATATTTTAAAATTAGCAATAAAACAGTAAAAATAAAATAAATTAAAAAAACACAGTATAGCACCTATTTACATAACATTTACATTGCATTAGGTTTTATAAGTAACTTGGAGATGATTAAAAGTACACAGAAGAATGTGCACAGGTTATATGCAAATACACCATTTTACATAAGTAACTTGAGCATTCATATCTTTTGGTATCTGCAGGTGATCCTAGATCCAATACTCATTCTGGAAACAACTGCATTCTTAATTTTCTTTATGGATTTCAAGTAAGTCTGGATGGCTACTAAGAAAGACATTCAGATAAACATAATAATAACTTTTATTCCTCTACAAAAATTTTAGCTATTTACTAAATAATAGTGTTATTTATTTGACAAATATTATTATCTACTCTGGGTCAGGCACCATGCTAGTTTCTAGGGTGTATTCAGTGATATAAAATTTATGTGATCTTTGTCTCTAAAGATGATTCATATGTAAGTTCTGACAATTAAGTTCACAGACTTATCCTAGAAAAAGAGCTAAGTGATAATACCTCATTGCTGATTAACACTGTGGTCACCTTTAAAGTACTCCTCTTGGGAAGCTATCCACCAATGCCTGCACCTAGTCCACCTGTCAAAACAATTTTGTTTTCTGGAGCCAATAGAGCTGTTGTCATATTACCTTTGTTGTCCTGAATGTCATCAAAATGTCTTCTTTTTGTATTTCCTTTATCTTCAAGTAAAGAATAGAGACATTGGGAGCCGGATCAAGTGAGTAGGGAGGGTATTCCAATACAATTATTTGTTTACTAGATAAAACTTTCTCACAGACAGTGCTGTGTGAACTGGTACATTGTCATGATGCAAGAGCTCCTTCAGGACCATTTTTATACACACCTTTCTCATGCCAAGATTTTCAGTTAAGATTTTATTGATTCTCTATCGATGTTTCCTTGGTATGCTATGCTTCTCACAGGCAGCTGATAATTTTGATGCAGAATTTGAAAAATTTTGCAATGTTTTTGTCAGTTCTTCTCATTGCTGATCATCCTGACCTCTCTTTATAAGTGTTGCTTTCTCTTCTCTCAGAAAAATGTTTAATCCATTTATAAACTGCTGTTTTCCTCATGGCATTATCCCCAAAAATTTGAACTAACATGTCTCAGATTTTACTTCCACTCTTGCCAAGTTTAACAAGGAATTTAATGTTTGTTCATTGCTCTAATTCAAGTTCCAACATTCTCGTGATGGCACATGAAAAATATGCAACAACAATAATGAATGCCACACAGCAAGACACTGCCACACGTAGACATGAACACAGCTGTGAGACACTGAAATACCAAAGTTATGTTATTATTTTGAGTTGTTTGTACAGTGCTGCCAACAAAAGGGCGTGGTAGCAATTTTGCGAACTTAATTGTCACACCTCATAGAGTGCCTCTGAGTAAGTGGCAAATAGTTTAGATATGAATAGACTTTGCTTCTTCTGTTTGATTCTTCTTAACAAATGAGAGTCTCACTTGAATAAAATAAATCATATCTCTCATTCTCATTGTAGATAACATCAGAATAACTTATTAAAATTATATAAGCTAATCATTTTAAAATAATATCTTCCTGCTTTTCCCCACATTTCTTTTAATTTTTGGAATAATAAAAATGATTTCTATCAAGTTGACTAGACTTCTAGTATGAAGTTAAAATCAGCCAGGCTCGGTGGCTCAGCCTGTAATCCTGAGCCTTGGGAGGCTGAGGTGAGTGGATTGCCTGAGCCCGCGGGTTCGAGACCTGCCTGGGCAACTTGGTGAGACCTCATCTCTACAATAAATCAAAAAAAATTAGCTGGGCGAGGTAGCACACGCCTGTAGTTCCGGCTACTTGGAAGGCTGAGGCGGAAGGATCGCCGGAGCCCAGCAGGTCTAGGCTGCGGTGGCCGGGAGCGGCCACTGCACTCCAGTCTGGGCGACAGAGTGAGACTCCGACTCAAAAAAAAAAAAAAAAAGAAATTAAAATCAGTGAATAAATGTGTCATCTACCCCTTACCTGTAGTGCAGGCCAGCTTTAAGCATGCTGATCGCTGGCCTTCCTGTAGCTACTCATGTGAAAACAGGAAGAAGAAACAAGAAAAAGGAATGATGATAGAGGGTAGATCCAGGTCAAAAACCAGACAGGTAATTCAGATCAACTCTTCTTACTATCTTATTGTGGCATTATGGCCAATACCTTCCTCCCAGCAACAGTATGTCATTGGCCCTGATTACTAACTACCTCTGTCTTTAAAAACCTAGCTCTGACACTTTTTTCCCTAACACAAAGATCCAGGAGGAAGAGATCAAGACAAATTATCTTTACAGGGGACCTCAAACATCCCACCTTATCTTGGAAGTCTAGTATTCTGATAGACAGCACATGAATAAATATCCTTAGCCAACAGATTCCGAAGGCACATCCTTCATCTTTAAAATTCTTGCAGTCTGTGCTCAGCAGTCTCTAATTTTAAAGTAATTTAAAGGGATTTTAATAATCACTTGAGATTTGTTACTATGTTGTTAATTAAAAAATAATTTCATAGGAATTATAATGAGCCTAAAAAGCCAATCTGAAGAGGTTACATAATGTAGGATTTTATTTATATAAATTTTATTCTTATGGGTATGCATTCATTGTTGAAATAACAAACTTACAAAGATGAAGAACAGGTGGGGGAGGGATGGATACACCTATAAAAGGGTTGCACAAGGCAGAATTGTGGTGATGGAACAGTTGTGTATCTGGATTGCATCTACAGTTACGTGAATCAACACATGCAATGAAATTCTATAGAAATATACATACAAACATGCAAGTGCACAGAAGATGTTGAAATGTGAATAAACTTCTTGAATTATATTAATATTAATTTCCTGGTTTAGATGTTATACTATAGCACTACAAGATGACTTCCTCTGAGTAAAGGGTGCCCAATACTTCTCTATACACTTTCTCACATCTTTCTGTGAGTCATTAATTATTTCAAAATAAAAAGTAAAAACAAAACAAAAAAGATATTTCTCATTTCAAAAGAGCAATAAAATAATAAAGAAAAAATACAAAATAAATACTCCTTGTAGATGGTAATTTCCTTGACTAAGTAACCAGTTAGAATGGTGTCTACAGACTATGTCAAGATTGAACACAAATTAAATTATTATATATACCTATTTATGCTATACTTTTGAAGTTCCCCAGTGCTGTTACTATCTTATAAAACTCATTTATTCAGGTCACAGTCTGTTAATAACTATTCAACTCATACTAATGCTACAGAATAAGATTATATGGAAAAAAGTATACAATTTATGACCCAGTCTTAGACAGATGGTTTGAATGATTATTCCCAAAAGGTTTAGCCCCCTGACAAGATCAATTGCTATAGCAGATATATGTGATGTTTCAACCTAACTCGGCTCCCCTGTGCAAAAATGATAATGGAAAAGCCATCCAATATTGATATATTCCACACTTGCCCCCATTAAAAATGGATCTCAACATTCAATGATGTGGGTCTCTTCTCTGAATTTAGGAGGCTAAAGAGACCTTAATTAATGGCACAAGAGGTATGAAAATATTGCTGTGTGATGGGAAGCACATGGAGTTTTCAACTGTGCAACCAAATAATTGGCAGGGTTTTTCCATGTCCAATGCCAGCAGTTCTCTTCCTCTGTTCCTCCAGATTTTGCCAGCTGGAAAGCACAGACTATGATGTCTTTATGCTTTCCCCAAGCAGCAAAGCTGACTCTGCTGTTAGACACCCATACAAATTCACACAAATGAAACTCGCTTGATTTCCAATAAATCAATAATTCAATGTGTTGAAAATGGTTAAAAGCAATATGTACAACTGAAGCAATAACAATTTGTTATTAATTTATTTAGACATTTTTCTCGTGGTGGTCTGCCCACCAATAATACAGACCTACTCAGCAGCCCTATGGGAGAGTTTCATAGTAGTTACAGTTTTGCTACTTGATGCTTACCTCCTTTTTAAAATGTTGTCTTGTCTGTGCCTAGTGACACCAGATTTCTGAAGAAACTTCTACTTTTGTGAACTCTCTCAATCTCTCTCTATTTTCTTTCATTTAACAATAGTACTAGATTTGCAGAAAAATTAGAAGGATATTAGAGAAAATCCCCAAGTGCTTGACACTGTTTTTTTCTGTAATCAATATTTTGCATTAATATAGTATATTTGTCATAATTAATAGATTATTATTAAATTAAGTTTATACTTTTTTCAGCTTTAAAACAATTTACTTAATGCTCTTTTAATGTTCCACCATTTCATCCAGAATACAATATTAGTCATCATCTTCTTAGGATCCTCTTAACTGTGACAGTTTTTCAGATTTTCTTTGTTTTTGATAGCTTTGATCATCTTGAAGATCATCGGTCAGGTATTTTATAGAAAGTCCCTCAAGTGAAATTTGTCTGATGTTTTCCTCATGATTAGAGAGTGAAATGGGCTTTGGGGAAGAAAGCCATAATGGCAACATACATCCTCTTCACATCTTGCCAAGCATACATTTGATCAACATGACTTATCACTGTTAATATTATCCTTGATCATCTTGCTGAGGTAATGCTTATCAGATGTTTCACCTGTAATGTTACTAATCCCCCCATTCCATACTATATTCTTTTTTAGAAAATCACTATGCACAATTCAAACTTAAAGAGTTCGTGTGTGCATACCAGGATTGGGGGCAAGATGGCATCAGATCTGGTCAGAATGTGAGCGTACCTGCAAGAATGAGTGCACAAAAAAACTAATCTGTGTTTGTGTATACAGTGGGTGAGCAAATGTCCAACTGAGAGGATACAAGGGATCAAGCACCTGGAACCCCCCACAGAAATGGCTACAATTTGCTACTGCTATGAATTCGGCACCCACTTCACACAGAAGGATCCACCATCCCTGGAGTATCTCTTGGGAAAAATCAGAAGAGATCAACTGGCACCTGTCAGGCATGGGCAGCAGGGACTGTGGAGAAAGCAAGGGGAGGAATTCTGGAGCTGAGCCCTGTTGGAGGATAAAAACACAGACTGCTATCATTTTTTTTTCTGTCCTGGGACTGGGTTGAGACCTGCTTTAACTTGCCCAATTCTGGGTTTCCTGCATCTTGAAAAGCCTGCATCCTGAGACCAAGAGGTGATCTCTGCACCCCTCTGAAAGAGGCCATCATTTGCCCAGAGAGGATACTCAAAGTGCACAATACCAGAGAGACTGATGCTCCACTCCCACACTGTACCAAACACAGATGCGTGCAATCAGAGTGGGAGACCTAGCAGCAGACAATTTGGGAGCTCTTCCTGGGAAAATTCACTGGAGCAAGCTGAACGCTGGCAATGAGGGCTGCCACGGAGGGACTGCTGGGAGGGAGCCTGAGGCAAACACCCAAAGAAGCAGTGAGGAGAGCCCACCCAAGCCTTGACAGGGCTCCAGAGCCCTGCTGCCAGGTCCCAAGATCCGGAGACTGATAATTGCTAGGAAGGGAGCAAAAGCTCCCAGCAGAGAAAATGAGCAGACTCTCTAATGCTTAGGCAGAAAAGAGCTCCAGGGTGGCCTCTACAGAACAGCAGGATTGCATCTTGAGATGAGGCACTGATCTAGGTTGCATTGAGGCTGTTCTTTGCAACCTCAGAGAACATTGCCCCCAGTGCATAAGCCCTGGTGGGTAAATGGCAGCTGTAGAACTCTAGACAGTCTATCCTCCCACCTGAGCCAGCTACTGGGTGATAGACATAGACAGTGGAACTTTTTCTTTGAACTCTTTCTTTGTTCTTTCTCTGTTTCTTGTGTATTTTTTTCTTTCTCTTTTTCTGTCTTCTTTTCCTTTCTTGTCCTTTCCTTTTTTCCACTCCTTCTCCACTATCTTTTCCCTCTTATACCCTGTCTTGGACTCAGGGGCTTTGCAAGCATACCCACTATAAAGTCAGATTGTGCAGACAAGGAGAGGGAGTCCCAGCATACCCACTATAAAGTCAGATCATGCAGACATGGAGAGGGAGTCCCAGCTGGCCCATTCACCAGATAGCAAACATTATGATCTGACAATAGTTTCTACATCCTTGCAGTCCTCCTCTTCCACTAGTAAGTGCTCAAAATTGTAAAGAGACAGTACAATGGCCCACCCCCAGCCCTACTTTATAATAAAAAAAAAAAACACAGCACTCTAGCTCAAGGAATAACAAAATATAGAGCAAATATCAGAAGTGACTGCTTCTCCAATTTCAAATGAACATTGGAATTAAAGAGAAAGATAGAAGAACTGCTGCAAATGAAAACAACAACAACAAAGAATTGCAGGTAACCAGAGCCCCAGTAAAGAGTCAATGCTAGAAAGAATAGTTACTGGGGCACAAACAATAGCTATCTCGGAGAACAGCAGTACTCAGAAGGTATTTACAGAGATCAGATAAATCATTGGATAGAATGAATAAAAATCAAGAAATGCAAGGGCTAAAACTAAATTAAATTGCAAC
This sequence comes from Tarsius wallacei, assembly GCA_963574415.1. Classification (NCBI taxonomy): domain Eukaryota; kingdom Metazoa; phylum Chordata; class Mammalia; order Primates; family Tarsiidae; genus Tarsius; species Tarsius wallacei. The sequence goes on from CAUYQG010016998.1 coordinate 10,689, forward strand.
AGCGCTGGACAAATTCAAGAAAGCGTACTTAGAAATAACAGAAAGAAGGAACTTGATCCAGGAAATGACAAACTGACAAGCATGGGAAGCAGAATTGACCAAGCAGAAGAAAAATTCTTCGAGCTAGAAGACCAAAATATGGAATTAATCCAATCTATTAAAAATATAGAAAAAAACCCCAAACAATTAAGAAGAAAGAAGAAACTCTCCAAGAGATGTGTTATTTGATCAAGAAACCAAACCTACATCTGTTTGGAATTCATGAAATAGATAGAGAAACAGAAAATACCCTGGAACAAACATTCCATGAGGTCATTCAAGAAAATGCCTCTTATCTGGCCAGAAAGACAACTATGCAAGCACAAGAGATTCAGAGAACTCCTGCAAGACATCTTATGAGAATACCAACCCATAGACATATAGCAATTCACCTACACAAAGTAGGTACAATAGAAAAAATTCTAAAGGCAGCAAGAGAATAAGGTCAGACTACCTACCAGGGGATACCAGTCAAAATTGCTGCAGACTTATCTGCAGAAATACTACAGACCAGAAGGAATTGAACCCTAATTTTTAATGATATCAGAGATAAACAGTTTTAATCAAGAATTTCTTATCCAGTAAGGTCAAGCTTCATCAGCAAGGGATAATTAAAATCCTTCTCAGACATCCAATTCTTCTCAGACATCCAATCCTTCTCAGACATCCAAGAGAATATGTTGTTTCAATACTAGCTCTACAGGAGATGCTTAAAAAGGTGCTATGCACAGAAGAAAAAAGCAAGACCATATACTTTACAAGATCATGAACAAACACAGGAGCAGCAGAACACACAGAATACACACAAAAATGAAAGCACACACATATATGAACAAAGAAGCTAAACAAAAACAAAACAGCCTTATAAGAGCATTATGTCAAGGACAAACTCAGATTGCAATAATCAGCCTAAATGTGGATGAACTAAATGCACCACAGAAAGATATAGAATGGAAAACTGGATGAAAAAAAATATGATCCTTTAATTTGCTGTCTTCAAGAAACTCATCTTACAACAAAGGTTGCCCACAACTTAAAGTTAGAGGATGGAAAATGAATTTCCAAATGAACACATCACAAGAGAAGACAGAAGTCACAATATTAATATCAGACAAAACAACATTTAAGCTATCAAAAAATGTAAAAGAAAAGGAAGAACATTATGTAATGATAAAAGGTTAGATCCATCAACAAGTAATATTTATCCTAAACATATATGCACCCAACAGAGGAGCACCAGCTTTCATAAAGTCACTACTAAGTAAGCTAAAAATAGATATTGACTCTAACACAATTATAACTGGAGAACTAAATAACCCACAAACCACCCTAGATAGATAATTGAGGAAATAAATCAACAAAAAGATCGGGAACCTCAACTTGATGCTAAAACAAATGATCTTAGTAGACACTTACAACACACTTCACCCAACATCCACTGAATATATATTCTACTCATCACCACATAGAATGTACTCCAAGATCGACCATATCCTTGGCCAGAAATCCAGCATAAACTGAGTTCACAATATTGAAATACTGCCATACACCTTCTCAAACTGCAGTGAAATAAAAATAAATATCAACATCAACAAAATTCCCCCAAAGCCCACAAAGACATGAACACTAAACAGCATGATGCTGAACAACTCCTGAGTCAACACAGAAATCAAAATGGAAATTAAAAGATTCCTGGAAACAAATGAAAATGAAGAAACATCTTACCAAAACTTCTGGGATGCAAATGCCATGAAAGCAGTATTGAGAGGGGAACTTATGTCTCTACAAGCACAAATCAAGAAAACAGATAGAGAACAAGTTAACAGCCTAACAAATCACCAAAGAAAGCTGGAAAGGCAAGACCACCAAAACCCTAACAACAGCAGAAGAATCCAGATCATCAAAGTAAAAGCCCAAATACAAGACATAAAAGACAAAAATACCATAGAAAAAATCAATGAAACAAAAGGCTGGTTCTTTGAAAGGATAAACAAGATTGTTGGATCCCTAGCCAGAATGACCAAGAAAAAGAGAGAAACAGCTCTTAATAAACACAATCAGAAACACAAAAAATCGAGTTATCACTGACCCTGAAGAAATGCAAACGATTATCAGAGATTACTATGCACACCTGTATGGAAACAAACTTGATAACCTAAATGAAATGGAGAAATTTCTGACATCACACAACCTCACAAGGTTGGAACAAAAATAAATTGAGATCGTAAATAGACTAATAACAACCCAGGAAATTAACTCTGTTATGAGAATACTACCTACAAAAAAAAAAAAATCCCTGGACCATATGGATTTCTGGTGGAATTCTACAAAACACACAAGGAGGAGCTAAAACCAATCCCATTGAAAGTATTCCAGGCAATTGAGAAAGACAGAGTACTCCCCAAATTATTTTATGAAGCTAACATCACACTGATACCTAAACAGGGTAAAGATCGAAGTAAGAAAGAGAACTACAGGCCAATATCCCTGATGAACATAGTTGCAAAAAAAAATTCAACAAGATTCTAACAAATCAGATCCAACAACACATCTCAAAAATCATCCAACATGACCTAGTAGGATTCATCCCTGGGATGCAGGGCTGGTTCAACATCTGCAAGGTGATAAATGTAATCTAATACATCAACAGATGTAAAAACAAGAACCACATGATTATATCATTAGATGTGAAAAAGCTTTCGATAAAATCCAGCATCCCTTCTTGATACAAACCATTGAACAATTAGGCATAGATGGAAGGTACCTCAAAATAGTAAGAACTAAACATATTGCTAAATGAACAGAAACTGGAAACATTTCCCCTGATAACTTGAACAATACAAGGCTACCCACTCTCACCTCTCCTGTTCAACATAGTGTTGGAAGTCCTAGCTAGAGCAAGTAGACCAGAGAAAAATATCGGGGGGTATTCAAGTAGGAAGAGAACAAGTAAAGTTATCTGTGTTTGCTGGTGATATGATCCTATAGCTTGAAAATTGAAGAGAATCTGTCAAAATTCTCCTTGCACTGATAAAGGACTTTGGCAAAGTCTCAGGGTACAAAATAAACATGCAAAAGACAGTCACATTATTATACACCAATAAGAAACAGGCAGAGAAATAAAAAACACAATCTCATTCATAATAGCCACAAAATAGATGAAATACCTCAGCATCTTCCTAATCAGAGAAGTGAAAAACCTTACAATGAAAATTACAAAACACTGCTCAAAGAAGTCAAAGATGACACAAACAAATGGAAAAATATTCCATGCTCCTAAATTGGGAGAATCGACATTGTTAAGATATCCATCCTACCAAAGACAATCTACAGATTCAATGAAATACCCATTAAATTACCAATATCGTTCTTCTCAGACCTGGAAACATACAGAAATTCATACAGAACCATAAATGTCCACAAATAGCCAAAACAATCCTTAGCAAAAGAAACAAAGCTGGAGGTATCACACTTCCAGTCTTTAAATTTCATTATAAGGCTACAATAATAAAAATAACCCGGAATTGGTACAAGAACAGGCATATAGACAAATGAAATATGATAGAGATTTTGGAAGCAAAAGCTCAATATCTCAACCAACTCATCTTCAACAAAGCCTCCAACAACAATCACTGGGGAGAGGAGAACCTATTCAGTAAATGGTGTTGGGAAAACTGACTGACAACATGCATTAGAGTGAAACAGGATCTCTACCTATCACCATACACAAAATTCAACTCCAGATGAATCAAAGACCTAAACATAAAACTTCAAACATTAAGACTTAGAAAATACAGGAGAAAACCTTATGGAAATCGGAATAGTTAACCAATTCCTGACCAAAACCCCATGCCATAAACATGTTTGCTTGTTGCAGCTCTATTCACAATAGCAAAAACATGGAACCACCATGTTGTCCATCGAAGTTGGACTGGATAAAGAAAATATGGTACATATACACAATGGAATATTATGTAGCCAAAAAGAAGGACAAATATATGGACTTCACAGCAACTTGGATGGATTTGGAGTCGATCATACTCAGTGATCTATCACAGAAACAAAGAACAGAATACCATATGTTCTCACTCATAAGCGAATCTTGAACAATTATAATACTATAAGAAAGCATTTGACAGTAATGGAAAACTGTCAGGAAAGGGTGGGTGTGGGATTGGCAGTTGAGGGAAACTGCTAGGGGAGGGAGGAGCATACCTCATCAACAAGGGTACCTGCATAATGAATGTCTGTATACCTAACCCTAAATTGTACCCCACATCTTTATAATTAAAAAAAAAAAGAAGCAAGATTGACAAGTGGGACCTCATCAAACTGAAAAGCTTCTGCAAAGCAAAAGAAATCATCAAGAAAGTGGGAAAACAGCCAATAGAATGGAAAAAATATTTGCCGACTGCATATCTGACAAAGGTCTAACATCCATAATCTACATTGAACTCAAAAGTGATGAAAGGAAGAAAACAAATAACCCCATTAAAAAAAATGGGCAAAAGATATGAATAAATACTTCTCAAAAGAAGATGTGGGCATGCAACAGACACATGAAAAAATACTCAGCCTCACTGATCATCAGAGAAATGCAAATCAAAACCACACTGAGATACCACTGAACTCCAGTAAGATTGGCCATCATTAATCAAACAAAAAACAAAAGATGCTGGCAATGATGTGGAGAAAATAAATGCTTCTACACTGTTGATTGAAATGCAAACTAGTTCAGCCACTCTTGAAAGCAGTGTGGTGAGTCCTAAAACAACTCGAAATCGGCCTTCCATATGACCCAGCAGTTCCATTTCTGAGAATATACTTGGAGGAACTTAAAACACTCTGCATAAAAGATGCCTGCACATGCATGTTTATTGCAGCATTATTCGCCGTAGCAAAAACATGGAACCAGCCATGCTGCCCATGGAAACTGGACTGGATTTAAAAAGTGGTACATATACACGATGGAATATTATGCCTCCATAAAATTATGGACTTCACAGCATCTTGGATGGATTTAGAGTCTATCATATTCAGTGATCTATCACAGAAACAAATAATTGAGTACTACATGTTGTCACTCATAAGTGGACCTGGAACATTTACCATAATACAATAAGAAAGAGATTAGCACTAGTGGGACACTGTCATGAGTTGAAGGAGCACATTACATTAATATTAATATTAATTTGAGATTATTAATTGATCTCAAACCAGCAGAAGTGGGGACCAACGGGAGGCCCAAACTTTGCCTGTGTGATGACCACTTGTATACCTAATTCTGAATTGTACCCCACATCTTAAAATAAAATAAAAAAATTTAATGTGCATACCAGATACCCCAGCAGTCCCAGATACTACAAAACTTTATTTTCCAAAGAAATTCTCACACATGCACAAAATATATGCTGTCATACTATTTACTATTCACTGAAAATGTTGGTGTGAGCAAAAAAAAAAAAAAGAAAAGAATGTGATGGGTTCACAGTAAAATAAATTAATAAACTGCTTTGTTCATGAAAAAACTGAATTAGTGGAATAACTACAAAAGTTGTTTGACATTATTTTTCCCTTCTCTATATATTTATTCAGTCTCTTCATTATATATGCATGACCTCAGGAGTACTTATTTTTTTTCATGGATATATATTAATATATATGCATTTTATATATGCCTAAAATGAATATATTTAATAATTTAAATTATTTTGTATTTTATAGGATTATAATCCAATAGTAGTTAACTCATTTTCTTGCTCAAATTATTCCATCTTTGTCTGTTTTGATATCTTTCAGTTGGCTCCTGTGTTCCTTTGACAAAGTCCCATTGTTTGTGTTTTGTAGTACTTCTTTCTTTATGGCACTGAAAAGGAATCCAGGTTCATTTGTCTATTTTCTGCCTCAGACCTAAAATAAACGTTCTCTTTCTAGAAGCTTGCGCTCCTTTATGGAATAATGGTGTTAGAAAAAAGTGTACTCACTGCTACTGGAGTGTAATTAGTTCTAGTCCTTCTCAGCTGACAGAACAGGGAAAATATATGTATGAATACTAAATCATTTTATTCAAATATGTATTAATATTTTTTGAATGAAATCCCATGGACATTTTTACATCTGATGTCCAAAACTAGGTTAATTTTTTCCACTTCTTCTTTTCTTTTTAACTTTATTATTTGTATTAAACAGAATATATTTTTTCCTGTAACCCAAGTTCTGGTCTTCAGTATCAATTGGCATGTGTTACAGAAGTATAAAGAAGCCAATTTATAAAACCAATCCTGTAAACCTACACCATTATCTCCGCAATAATTCTATAGCCATCATGGATTCCCTATGTGTACGTCTAGCTTCCTATTTCAATCTCCTATTATCTCCAGTTTTTTATTTAAAATAATTCCATATTAGTCCTCTGTCACTACAGTTTCTTTGGTTTTCACTGTCTCTTTATTCCTAGCTGTTCTCAGACTACTTGCATAGCTATGGAGATCACTGAAGTTTTCAAGTAGAAGAGTAATTGATCAAAGTGTTAGAATCAAAACTGTCGTTCTATTGTTTTGAATTTTAATCTTTCAAAAAACACTTCTTTCCCTTTATTGCCTTTCAAAGTTCTTATAGGCGACTGATTCAGATAAAACAAATTGTTTAACTTTCCATACTTTTCATCCTCCCTATCCTTTTTCTTGTGCTTTTCCTTTACCTGAGATGTATCAACTTTCCCCTTTATGTGCACATACCCTTCCCTTCTTTACCACTAAGTTCAAATTTGGGAGCATCTGTTGAAGAAAGGATTTCTACAGCTGCATATATTTCTTAAAGGGCATGTTATTTTGTAACGCATTTAAGTTATTTGTCTTCCTTCTTCCACCTAGGGAAGCTCTTTGAAAGTAGGGATTATATATTTCATTGAGCTGTGTGATATGTACATCTGTTGTATCTTTAGTGCCAGCAGAGTTTCTTGCCCACTGTATATACACAAAGCAAATTTTGAAGAATATATAAACTATAGGATAAAATTTCACTTTTCTAAACTTAAAACTCAATTAGAAATTATATATAATGTCAAATATTAAAAATATCCATTTGTGATAAAGAGGAAACAATGAGAACAAAACCAAAATAAAACAAAACTCACAAGATTTTTAACTGTGAATTTGTTAGTCAAGCTGTGTAAACTCAAGTCATATTTATAATCCAATTGTCAAAGTGTTTACACTTTTAAATCCTTTGATATGTGGACAAAATAAGATGTCAGATTATCTTCAAACATAATCAAGTATTTAGGGGTCTATATAAGAAAATGTATATGTGTAGCAGTGCTATTGCAGAAAATAAAAAATATATATATTCATAAAGTTAAAGATGTATTTAAAAATCTTAAAAGAATATCTCTCATTATGAAGAATACATGCAGTTCTAGGGCACTCTTGGAAGAAAGCAGCAAGCTCATAAAAATCATACCATGACTAAGACAATGGTCTGTGATTTTCTCTAGGAGGGAATCTCAGTGAGGCTAGGAGTCTTCCTTGCCCGTTCTTCAATGCAGAGGTGAGAAAAATTATCCATGATATTCTTGAATAAATGTAGAAGAGATGTTCACCTTTACTTTAGAGTCAGTTTTAAGTTCTATTTATTCAAGTGGGATTAATAAAACATGAGGATATTCATGGTTTTATCAAGTGTTTACCTATAAGAAATGGCCAGTGGTTATTATCAGATAATAACCTAGCCCTAGCCCACAACTGTGACAGGAGCATGTGTTAAAACTTTTTTATCATGGTAAAATAAAATGAAATCAATTAAATTTAATTATAAAAAACAGAAATGGTGTCATCTCTACACGCCATCACCTTGGAAATGGAATTCTTTAGATAAAATTTAGCTCCAAAATTTTACAAATGGTAATTTTCTCCTCTAAGTAGTAAACAGTTCTTACTAAAATAATTTTTTGTATATCAAAAATATTTCATGCTTTAAAAATAGTATCTGCAAAATATGACCTTGATATTAAAAAGTCAATGAAAATTTCATTGAACAGAGCCTTATAAAATTATATATAAAGGGCTCTGAAAATGCATCAAAAGCATGAAGTGGCAAGTTGTGGGTACTGTGGTATAAGTGGATACAAAAATAAACAAAGTTGAATATTCTTGTCCCTATGACTTAGGTATAAAAGATTACTTCTAGTTTGATGCAGGGAGTATCGAAGCCTGCCAAGGCGAATGCAGATATATGAGGCATTGTGAAATTGCACTCATATATTTTTCCATGCCTGTGATTATTTGCTGATTTACTGTTGTCAAACTCTGGTGCTCATTCATTTAATCACAAGTCCCTTCACAACATAATTTAAGGTGATCACTCAAGAGAATCTGGGTTGTGCCAGGAGCCTGAGGAACCAAAGTGAGTTAGTGCTCTTGTGGATTCCTTGAGGAGCAATGAATTTTACTCCTCAAATGGGTCCAACATAAAAATGAGGCTGGTAGCCATGTGTGCTTGCAGATTTCCAAACACTGAGATACATTTTGGCAGTATTGATAGAATTTCTTCTCAAGAGACCCTTGAAACTAGAATCAGCGGGTGCACAAAACTCAAGCCTAGAAAGATTATGCAGGCCTTTGGCTAGAGAATTGGCAGAGGCTATCCCTCTGCCCATGTCAAGTGGCTGTAGGCATCAGATTCTTCTGTGTACTACCATGTTTCAGGAAGAATTTAAAATAAATTCTCACTCCCAAAGATGAGTCCCAATTACTTGTGAGTTTAAATGGGCAGGCTAATTGTCATCAAAATATATCATGCAGAAATCAGAGTCTTATTTAAGACTTCGTAATCTGATATTTATGGCTAGGGAATGATGGTGCTTCTAAAACCTTAGACTGCATAATATAGCATTTATTTATATTTTTAAAAATCCATTGTGCTTGCAATACTGTATTATTGCTGGTTCCAGTCACTTTCATCCAAAATCCTTTTTAGCAACATTGTCAAAGTCTCCTTATGAACCATAGAGCCAATGATATTCTACCCATTTATGGTACATGTTTTTAGGATTTCTTATAAAATCCCTAGCTCATCACTTAAAACAGAACGTTACACAGAATGTTACACAGAATGTAAAATACAGGAGATATATGGTAGACATTGAATTAAGACAACCAAAGTATTCCTTTCTGTAATCTTACAAAAATTTTAATATGAAAATATGACTTGTAGTATCCATAAGGAAAGGATAAAATGTGCTTAGGAAACGTTGCACATTATTTGGAACTTTGTCGGTTTAAGTATTCCAGTGGTATATTCCGAGAATATTAAGCCACAGTTTCCTCTCTCCAGCTTAATGTGTCAATGACTCATTAAATTAGATAAGATATGCAAAATCACTAGGTGATTAATAACTGTTATGTATTATTACCTGATAAATCTCTATATTTTTATCTGTCAAAAACATGTTTAATTTTTCTGATTTCATTGTTCATAGCATAAAATATACGCTCCGTAACTGTGGTTTGGTCACATCTCCTTCTCCACCTTCTTTTGCCTCCCTTTTCCTTTTTTTTTTTTTGAGTAGGAGTCAAAATATGTGGCCCACACAGGAGTGCACTGACCGCTTCCGGCCACTGCAGCCTCAACCCACTGGGCTCCGGCGATCCCTCCACCTCAGTCTTCCGAGTACCCGGAATTACAGGCACACACTACCATTCCCGGCTGATTTATTTATTTATTGTAGAG
>CAUYQG010017001.1:0-11941 GCA_963574415.1 Tarsius wallacei
CTTTTTTTTTTTTTTGGTGGCTATTGTGAATGGGATTGTGCTTTTTATTTTGGTCTTTGCCTGTTTGTTGTGGTGTATAGGAATGTAACTGTCTTTTGCACATTTATTTTGTACCCTGAGACTTTGTCAAAGTCTTTTATCAGTGCAAGTAGGTTTTTGATAGATTCTCTTGGATTTCCAAGGTATAGGATCATATCATCAGCAAAGAGGAATAACTTCACTTCCTCTTTTCCTATTTGGATACCCCTGATTTCCTTCTCTTGTCTAATCACCCTAGCTAAGACTTCTAACACAATGAACAAGAGGGGTGAGAGTGGGCAGCCTTATCTTGTTCCAGTTTTCTCATCATACTTTTCTAAAATAAAGTAGAACAGCCCTGGGTCTGAGTTGAGATCTAATGTCTGATGTCTCCTATTCTTGACAGGTTAGAAATCTGCCTCTCTACATCTGATTTCCTTCCAAATTTATACATATAGCAGGTGTCAAAAATATGTACACACATTTTAAGTAAGGAAAAACTGTATTAAAATTGTAATACTCAATATATACTGATAACAAAAGATGACTACAAGTCATGTTTGCTTCTGCAATTATAAGAGATACTCAAAGTGGTTACCATCAGCATTCCAGACACTTCTGATTACAGCAAGCTAAAAGTAAAACATAGATAACATCTCTTAAAATGTGTGTACATTTTTGGCACCCTTGGTGTGTATATTTGCACACATATACTTTTGGGTATATACCCAAATACACATTTGGGTCCAAACATATGCACATACACATTTGGGTTTAAGCATTGGAAAGGTAAACCCCAAAGATATTCAAGATTTATCAGGAAAAGACAAAGATTGATGTTTCTGGGTGACTTCACTTATTCTGGGCATTCTAATCTAATCTTGGCTGTAGTAATAATATTGTAGTAAAATGATAGGGAACACCAAACATTTTGGGGCACTCTGTCCACAACTGATTCAATTGATCAGTGATGGCTATCTGGCCCAATGTTATGTCCTCAATTTGCCTCTCTCAGGAATTTGAAATGGAAACTGGAATTCTGCCACAGATAGGAGTAGATCAGATAAAATACTGACATGTAGAATTCAGATAAGTCATGTTAATGGCAAAGTTCTAATGTCTAGGTAAGGAACCCTGGGAGCAGTGCGATTCCCATCTTTCCTGTGGCTTTCCTGGCCAGATTTTACTTGGATTCTAGCAGGCCCATAACTTAGAAGACTCCTCTTTACTTAAGCTAACTCTGGGCAATTTTTGTTCTTATCAAATATATAATCTCTGAGAAAAATTGATTTTGCTTAAAAAAATAAAATAAAATGAATCTCCTTGCAAAAATATAGCAGACATTCTCTCCTGAGCTCCAGATCACATACAGAGACTTGTGGCTGAGGCTGAGGAAGAAACAGAGCAAGTCTATCTCATTTTATCAAGGAGGGAAGGGACATGGAATGAGAACAGAAAAGCCTGGCTTATTCCCAAAGAGAAAGGGCAGAAAGGAAAAAGAGACAACGACTTTTGTTCTCTTCTTGCTCCTCACTGACTACCAACTTTCTGGCTGCCACAAAGATGAGCTGGGTTGCTTCCCGCCCTGAAAGCTTCTTCTCTGGGAACTGGGAAAGAAAATAAAGCCACAAGCAAACTGGCTGACACCTTTGCCAAGGCAATAAATTGCATTTCATGGGAAAGGTGAGCTTATCCAAGGTCAGTTATCTCTAACAAAAAACTGTGCAAGATTTGAAAATTCCTTTTTATAGGTGGCTTAGGAACCAAAATAGAACAGCTGTTCAAAGTTTCATGTATCTGTATGTAGAGTGTGTGTGGTTTGTGTGTATGTGCACACCTGCCACTTACTGTGAGTGCTTGAACAAATTACTTGACTTCTTTGAGGTTTAATTTCCTCATCCATTAAAAAAAGAGATAACAAAAATCTATGCCATATTGTGAGGCTTAAATGCCCTAAAGTATCATGCCTAGCATACAGTAAGCACTCCGTAAGTGGCAGCTATTTTTTAAAAAGTTAAGTTGGACATAGGGAGTCATGTCTGGTCCTACAAGATCCCTTCTAGACCTTTGCTGGTTGAGTAGGATGGAAGGTTCTATCAACATTAAACATAGCCCTCCACTTTGAAGACAGAAACCCCACAGCTTTCTTTTGGCACAGTATCTTTCCCTTTGTAGCAGTGTTGTTGAAGGAACACAGCAGAAGAGAAAGCGCTAGGGAATGGGCCCATGTGCACATTAGCACTTGGCCTCCTTTGCCTCTGGAGCAGAGGTTGACCAACTTGGGGTTTTATATTTTAATAGAGCCAATATTATAAAATCAGATTTTATATTTTAAAAAGTCCAGACTTCTGGTCCCTCTTGAAAAGTAAGAAATGAGGCTACCCTGGGCCCTCCTTCCTCTCAGCAGCCGCTACCTCTTTCAGTTTGAGCACACAGTGTTCAGTTTGCCATAGTCCCCACCACTCCTTATTGCTTTCTCCCTCATTTATAGGCCTTGCCAGACCCCATGAGTATCTGTAACACCTGGTCTAGAGCCACATACTTAGCTACTTTCCCAGCTAAGTTCTTATTCTTCACTAGCCCTTTATTTTGTAAGAAGAAAATCAGCACGGGTCCTAACATGAAGTTCTTATTAGAATAATGCTACAAGAAGAGATCAGGACAATCTTGCCTTCTAGGCTCCTTTTCTTCACCAATAGGAAAAGAGCACTGGGTTGGGAGTCTGGAACCTGGAGTGTGTGAATTCATTGCCCTCCCACCCCCATGACACCTCTCTGGACTTCAATCTCCTCTCTTGTGAATTGGGAGAATTAGGGGAGAGTAACTCAGGCTCAGTCTGGTGCTAACTTGTCTTACAACAGAGTCAGTAACTCTGGTTCTATTGGGAACAGAACTATGTGATGACTCTAGGGGCCTTGGTCATTGTTCAGAGTTTGGTCATGACCTTGATTTCCTATTATGGACAGGTAGAGCTGAAAACTCCCAGGCCTCAGAGCCCCAGCATTAACAGGGAGATTAACTAGAAACCTTTGTTTCTTGCTGGGAGGGTTCATTTATAACCCAAAGATGCATGGTGGGTGGGTGTCAGAGAAAGTGGCTAGGGCCAGGAAAGCAGTAAAAACTTGAAGGAAAGAAAAAAACATTAAGAGCAGAACGGATGGGTTGGGGGTAGATAGGGGAGGTGAAGAGAGACAGGCTCCTCGTTAAAGAGCTGCCGAATTCTGGACTTAAATTAAATCCTAGGAAATAAAACCACTAAAAAGGGTCATCAATTTGTGTGACTTATTCAGGTGCCACCCAAGCTCCTGGAGGCATTTATAGCCCCTGGTCCGCCCTCCCTGCAGGTGCTCTGTCGGAGTGCTCTGCTCACTTGCTCTTTCTGTTCCTCTTCTCCCTCCCCCTCCAAGCCCTGGCTGCTTCCAAATGAGCCCTCCATTCTGTAAGCCCTTTTCTTAGATTGCATCTAATGTAAAATGTTCCACTAGAATAATTTTGTTTTCATTTCGTCAAGCAATAGAAAAGAACTGAGATGCTTTGAAAAAGCAGCCAAGCCGAGGCAGTTGTAATAAGCTAGAGGGTGGGGTAATAAGAAAGATTTAACACAGACTTAAAACAAAGAAAAAGTGAGAGAGAGAGAGAGAGAGAGAGAGAGAGAGACTGACCTCAGGGGAGTGGGTTTTTGAACATCCCTCTTAAATTCTAGGAAAAGTGGGTCCACTGCCATGACCTCCCCTATCAACAATGTCCATAAAGCGGTCCTGGGATATCCTACAGCTGGTGCCTTAGATGAATGACCCTGATGAGAAGGTCTCAGTAGTGTTCTAGCTGGCCTCTTGGTTGACAACTGGGGAAACCTATGTGTGTTTTTTTCTAAAAGAGTATAATGAAGTCTTTGGTCTTTTGATAAATCATGCCAGGGCTCCACTTGCCCTGAAACTGCAAGCCACATAGCCCCCTGGCAATGAGACCCCAGGGAGATTAAACCCAGGCAACTCATGGTTGGAGAGTGGCCCTTCTCTAATCCGGAGCTCTGGAACTTTCTTTGGGAGGATGAAGTGGAAGAGAGTAGTTCTTGCCATTGATAATTAAAGCATTTTACTTGATCATGGTGATCACTTGCATGCTTGACCCTTCCAGTCCACCCTCCTTGCTGCAGCCAAAGTTGCCTGGGAAACTTGAATCGGATTCAGTCAGAGGAGACTCTCATTTGCTGAAAACCCTTTAGTGACTTCTTATCTTTAAGAATTAGACTAAATCCTTAACATGGCCCTAAGAGGGTAACCATAATATATCCTGTCACGCAAACCAAGACACGGTTAAGAGTAAAAGGGGACACTATTCCTAATTTGCTAGAGAAACAGGGGTAAACGAGGACTTCCCTTGGCAAACTGAGATGAGTGGTCATCCCCTCATTCAGGCTCTGCAAGGTCTGACCCCCAGTCTCCCTCTCCAGCTATGCCTGAGCTGCTTTCCTGGCCTCCCTTCATGCCCCAGAAATCTTCATGCTCTTTCCTATTATAGGACCTTTGCACATGCTAGTCCCTCTACCTGGAATCCCTTTGGTCATCTTGAGCCAGGTAACTCTAATTCATCACTCATATCTCAGCTTAAACACCACTTTGGAGAGAGGATTTCCCCGACCTTCTCTCTCTCCCCCACAGCAAGCCCAGGTGAGATTTCTTTTTTATGTATTCCCAAAGAAACTTGTTCCTTTTCATTAGATCCTGTATCACCCTTTGTGGGTATTTGCTCACTTGTGTAATAACCTGACTGCTTGTTTCCTTTGTCAAACTGAACTCCATGAGACCAGGGAATGGGTGTGTTCTGCTCACATAATGCACTTAGCACTCAGCACAGTGCCTAGCATATAGTAGGTGCTCGATCACTCCATGACAAACTAATGATGGCTTTTTTAGAATTGGCAGGGAAACTCATTTTACACCCAACTCCCCAGATCTGCATCCATTGTATATCTGGTCCTCATGCCCCCTCTGCCTACCCCAGGGACCTCATCCTTCCTCCTGTCCTTCCCTCCACCATTTTCCTTCCCAGCCCAGAGTTATGTACAGCCTGGGATTGTATGTGCACTGGATTGAATCCTACTTTGGAACATTCTTGAAGGATTTCATGGGTAGTATTCATGTCTCTCCAACTAATGTAAGCTTGAGAATACAAGCCTCAGAGGTAGAGGGAATCTCCAGGCTCATTCAACTCTACAACCTTTCTTTTCTACTCTAATCGACCCAAGACATGTGTAACCTCTCTGCAGACTTTAGCTCAGTGACTAAGAGCACATATCAGAAGACAGATTGGCCAGGCATGGTGACTCATGCCTATAATCTAGCACTTTGGAAGGTAGTGGCAGGAGAATCACTTGAACCCAGGAGTTTGAGACTAACCTGGGTAATATAGCAAGATCTTTTCTCTATGAAAAAAATAAACTAATTTTTTTAATTTTGAAAAATAAGACATTGCCTGGGTTTCAAATCCTAGTTCTGCCAATCATTAGCTGGGTACCTTTGGGTAAGTTGCTTTACTTCTCTGTGTCCTCATCTGTAAAATGGAGATGATAATTTTACTACCCTTGTAGGATGGTTTGCAGGATTAGTTCGTGTTTGTAGAGCATGAGAATAGAATCAGACATATACTAGGTATATAATGTACAATTGCTATATTATCAGGAATTGCTAGCAGTGATTCTAGGGATGGGGTGATGGGTAGATTTTAAATCTCAAAATGACTCACAAATTATCTGAACATACATTTACTGGGAGATGCCTATCCCCAATATCTCCCACACGCTGTCATGGAAACCACTGCCCTAGTGACTAAAATCTAGCCAATGCAAAGACAAAGAAATCTAGCCAGAAAAATCAGAGAAATGAAACAAGCCAATCTCATCAGACACAGTTTCAGACCTTTAGTCATTCAACAAGCATTCCATGAGGCTCTAAAGACTAAGTCAGGGACCACATCTCTTTTGTCCACAAATGTATTCCCAGGGCCTGGTATGGTCCAGGCACAGAGTATGTTCCCAATAAACTTTTTTTTACCCGATTACTCTGTGCAGGAACTGATCTAGCCCAAGGAGATCTGATGGTAAGTAAAAAAGACACAGCCTCTGCCACAGGAAGTTTATAATCTAGCTAGAGAGATACAGACCTGAAGAGTCCATTACCTTACAGTATGATAAGTGGGGATATTGGGGGAAGTACAGGGTGTTATGAGATCACTTAGGGGGAGCTCCCAACTCAGATCTGGGGAGCCAGGGAAGGCTGTCTGCAGGAAGAGAGACTTGATATGTAACCCTTAGATATGAAGGGTGAGAAGATGTTAGAAGTGATGGAGGAGGAAGGATGCTACAGGCAGATGGAACAGCATGTGCCATGGCTCAGTAGCAAGAGAGAAAGAGATATCCAAGGAATTGAAAGAAATGTGGGGCAGCAGAATGGTCGGAGATGAGGAAGAGTGTTAGAAGAGAGCTTGGTAAGGGAGACCAGGCCACGTTATGCAGGGTCTAGGAAGCAACACTAAGGCATTTGGGCTTTATCCTAAAGAAAAATATCCACCAGATATTTATTAAGTAACTTCTATGTGTCATGACAGGGTTAAGCATTGGGAATAGGGAGGAAAGCAAACAGACACAATCCTTGTCCTCATGGATTTTGCAATGTAGTGCAGGTACACATGAATCCAATAATCACTGAACAAATAAATGTGTAATCATAAAAGGAGATAAATGATCCAGAATGGCTGTGCTCGGACCTCTTTGTGACACTGGAAATGTTCTATGCCTGGGCTCTGTCCTGCATAGTATAGCCATATGCGGCTTGTGGGCACTTAAAATGTGACTAAAGTGACTCAAGAATTAAATGTTTAATTTTACTTAATTTTTGTCAGCTTAAATTCAAATTTAAAAAACCAGTAGCTACCCACACAGAAAAGAATGAACTCAGTTCTCAACATCAGTCATTTTGAGATTTTAAATCCATTGCTCTCCTACCCCCCACATTCTGAGAGTCACTGCTAGAGCTTTCTTGATAACAGTCATCGTTTAGTGTACACCTAGCATGTGTCAGCGAGCACATAACTAAATAAGCTGGTTTCAACTAGGGGATTGGGGAAAGTGTTCCTGGGGGAAGTGACACAAGTTAGGGCCTCAGTTATGGGGTAGCAGATCCTGTGTATGGGCTTATCTTAATACCCTTAATATGCAAGGGAAAGAACACTAAACTAGAACACACAAGATTTGGGTTCTAGCCCCAGCTCAGTGTCTTATATGCCAGGCGAAATATTATTTAAGTCCCTAATTTGCTCTGAGCCTCATTTCCTCATCTGTAAAATGGGAATAACTGCTTTACTTAATTCACAGAACTGAGGATCAAATTAAAGTATGTATGTTAAAACTTTGAAAGCTATAAATATTATATGAATGCAAGAAATGATTTTAACATGTCTTTTTCTCATTACAAAAGAAATAGGTTATAGAAAATTTGAAATGTAGAATGTCTCAAAAGTGAAAGTTTTAAAATATACCTGTAGCTTGCCTTTTCAGTCTTTTTTTTCTTTGCATATGTGAGCATACATGTGATTTTTAAACAAAGACTGGGAAGATATTCACATGCTGTTTTGAAACCTGCTTTTTCCCCTTAGCAATATATCACAAATCTTCCGAAGTCATTACATAGTTTTTCTACAACATAGTTTTCAATAGCTACAGAATGTTCTGTAAAATGTTGTCATTTACCTTCAGAGCCCATTACTTTCTTCATTAGCAGGCTGAGAGTGAGTTGAGAGAAGTCCCCAACCACTTTTTCTCATACCACGAAGCTGGCACTGGGCCCAAGGACACTGCCAGCGTATTCAAACTCCAAAGTGCCAGGATCCTAGAATTCATTGCCTTGACCCCCCCAAGCAAACCAAGGCAATATCCCAGGGAACTCACCTGATCCCACCCATATCTGTGCAATCCCTTCCTAGGTCCTGGAATTAAGTCAAGCCTAGGTATCAGCTTAGCCAGTTGAACCAGTAATTACATATCAGCAATGAACGCCCAGTGCTGTGAGGGTGAAATTCTCCAGGGGGTAACCATCAAGTTCCCCTCACCAAACCACTCCTATGCCTTTTATTTGGGAAATATCGTCCTTTCTTTGTCACCAGTAAGCTTCACTGGGCTTTAATATTTTCAAATTTCAGGTGAACCTGGACCCTCCAAGCAGCACTCCTGCTGAATTGGTTTACAGACTGTGCCACTTTAAGCATGATTCAAGAAAAATTACTGGAGCCTCCACTTCATCTGTCTCTGGAAATAGTCTTTGTGCTCAGATCATTTGCCAGCGACACTCCATCTCTACAATTACCTCGGCCATTTTATCTTTATCTGTCTGGAACACTGAAGAGGAAGCAGCAGATAATGCTGTCATTTAAGCAAGTTGTTCGGTTTAAATACTTTTGTAACTCCAGAGCATAAAACATGTGGCCCTGGTCTTTCCTGGGGGACCAGGCCCTGTACTCTCTTGGGGTTTAAGTATGATAAAGGGGGGACTTTCAACAAAATGGCTGGAGCATAACAGGGCTGCATCCCTTAGGAATGCAGGGATGGGAGTGAATCCCTGGCCATCATCAGAACTCCACATGCCTCCTGACCCCCAGCTGCCCTCATGGCATAGATGGCGGGTATTTTAACAACACTCTGGTACTCGTGTGGCTTCTCTGAAACTGGAATTATTCTACAATGGATGAAACTTTGACATGCCTGAAAGGCCAAGGTGGAAGAGCAAGAACTAGACAGCTAGAGTGCTAACCTGCCTGATACCTCTCCACTGACGTAGCTTTTTACACACTTGCTGTGTAAACATATGGTAGACACCAAGAGGAAAAAAGATGCTACCACGTGCCTCCTACCTACAGGGAGATAAAATATTGAAAGATAATGAACAAAACCAGATAGTACATGCCAGGTTAATAACAACAGCTAGCATTTACTGAGCTCTTACTACGTGCCAAGAATTCTGTGAAGCACTTCATCACATGTTCTTATTTACTCCTCATAACTATTCTATGAGGTGCTACATGATGAGCCTCATTCTTTACATGAAGACACTGAACTATAGTGAGATTAAGCAACCTGTCCAACATCACACAAGCAGTCACTGCAGCCAGAGTCTGCTTTGTAAGCAAGACACTGCTGCTTCCAAAGGAAGTAGTTATGAGACAAAAGAGAGGGAGCCCACCCCCACTTTTTAATAAAGTCAATCTATCAGGCATCTCAAGTGCCAAGATGAGAAATCCAGAAGGAGGGTGCAGAGCAACCCCAGTGGATGGAAAACCCAGCTCTTCACCAGTCCTGGCACTCACCAGAGGTGTTCCAACACATCCTGCCTTGAGGTGTGACCTGCTCCATGTTCTCTTCTCTCCCGCCCCCCAAGAGTGAAACTTTTTCTCTCAATTCATTTCTCCTTTAAAAATGAGATTTCATTTCTTCCACTCAAGGACTGGACCAAAACCAGCAGGAATTCCAGCCACATGGTCCAGGGGAGGACCCTGGGAGTCCAGCCAGGTCATTGTCTGGAGGAGCCTAAATCAGATATGACCCCAGAAGTCATACAAATCAAGGAATGGAAGGGAGCAAGAAGAGCCTGTGACAATATGAGACAAGCCACATCAGGCTTAGACCCAAGGTGAGAGAGTCAGAGCAGAACCAGGAAGCAAGATGTCAGGTCAGGCTCAGGTTTGTGCCCCCAGAAACAGATTCTGAGACAATACTTGACTGTGAGTGATTTCTTTGGGAGGTGATTCTGAGCAATAGGGGATGGGGGATGGGGAAGCTTAGACAAGGAGAGGAAGAAAGCAATTACAGACTATATTGATGAGAATTTTGCCATTTGGGACTACTGGGGCTCCATAGCACTGGGGAATTCTGAGAGACTATGTATAACATACCTCAGAGTTGTCCCATTCAAGAGGTCAGGGAGCTGGGGTATTTACTGCTAACTCCTTTCCATTAATGGCTGAAGGCTGCTCATGTGGCAATAACTCCCAGTATTACAGCCCATACCATCTGCTCAGAGTAAGCCAGATCTTCCTACAGTCAGAGGAAGCCATAAGCAAACAGTTGCAGGCACTTGCAGAAAAGGCCCAGTTTGGGTCACTTACAAGGTCAGAGGCAAAGCAAACAGTAACTGGTAGGGAAAGAGTATAAGAACATGGTTAAAACCCTCAAGGCTACAAGGAAGACAGATATCTCAGCACCTAGCTGATAACTACACGACATGTTGACAGATGGGGCTAGGGATTTCAAGGGTCAGGACTGGGTTGATGGGGAAGCAACTCCTAGGGACAAGTTGCTTGGACACTTTGCTCCTCATGGAGTTCATGGTCGCTTCCCTATCCTAGAGGAGAGCTGGTCAACCAGACTGGGGCTAGAACCCCAGGAAAATGGCAGGACCTCTTGCAAGTCTTGGGCCTTCTTGTCACCTTCTGGCTTCTCTCTCACTCCCATTCTGGTTCTGCCTAACTCCACATGCACTTGCTCCCTGGGCAAGGGCAGGGTGACTTTGTGAAGATGATACTTCCTCTCTCTATAGCCCAGACCCACAGCCTGACTCTGTGACAGTAGCTTCAGAGCTGTCACTTGGCAAATAATTGTAACTGGGTGAGAGGTGCCAGAGCCAACCTGAGAATCTGGACAGACACTTGTAATTTCATATTTGGAAAAGCCTAGCCCTTCAGAGAGAAGTGCTATTTCAATTTCCTCACAACCATTCTTGTTTAACCTCAGACTAAGCAGGAAATAACCCCTCTTTGATTTGTAGACTGAATTCTTTAAAAAGACAGCTTATTCCTTTTTAAATTTATTCTTTCCTTTAGGTTGAGGCAGACACCAGGGACCCAGAATGGGAATTTGGTACCTTGGTCAGATGGCTTAAAATGCCAAAAGTTACTGTAGGGAATATTGTGCTACCAATCCATCTTTCCCGCTAATCCAAAAGTCAAATAAGTCCATTGAGGGCTTTTTTTTCTCTAGAATTTCAGGCTCCCTGAGGGCTAATTTCTCTGAAAGCTGCATTAAACTAATAGCACCATAAAAGGCCCATTGTGAGATGTAATTGGTTTGCAGGACTTTCCTATAAAAATAATAAAAAGACTGCCAAAAGCAGTTTCCAAAGGTCAATTATCTTTGTGTTGCTTGAGTTGAGTGGAGGTCAGTCCCAGAATTCCATTTTATAGGGATATTAATCAAAACTGGACCTGCCCTACCCATCTGACCCCATCAGCTGTGAGGGAAGTCACAGGTTCCACCCTCATGCTGGTTGCCAAAAGGGTGCTTTGGGCTCCTCTTTTCCCAGGAAGTGACTGGCCCGTTGTCACCACAGAGCTGGAAGCTGAAAATTTCAAGGCAGAATGAAAGGGAGAAAAGCTACATCCTGAGCACAAAGAAGAGATGATAACTCATTGAGTCATGCAGGTCATGGGCCAGACAGCGTGCTAAAGAGACTAAGTCAGACAGGGCCCTGTCCCCAAGGAGCTGGAGAAGTGGTGGAGCCATGACTCTTGGTTATATTTGACCCAAGCCAATTTAAACTATTTTAAGCAAAAGTGAAGTTACATTGGCTAACATGATTGAGAATCTTAAGGATAGTGGAGGGATCCTAGGGCTCCAACAATGTCATCTGCTCTCCTCGCTCCTCTCTCCCCTGTCTCCTCTCTCTGCTCCTCTCCTGTCCCCCTTCATTCTCCCCTCTCCCCTCTATCTCTTTTCCTCTTTCCACCCCATGTCTGTCTCTGCCCTGCTGGTCCTAGCTCTCAGAAACGCAGTCTCTCAGGTGTCATTCAAGAAGGTATCAGACAGTTCTTTGGTGCCCATCTTTTTCATTGTGCCATTTCAGTATAAAAAGACATATCTTTTTCACCGAGTTTTCAC
>CAUYQG010017003.1:0-12580 GCA_963574415.1 Tarsius wallacei
CACCAGTAAACTTTTTTTTTTTTTTTTTTTATTTGGAGTCACAGTCCATCGCCCAGACAGGAGTGCAGTGGCCGCTCCCGGCCACCGCAGCCTAGACCTGCTGGGCTACGGCGATACTTCCGCCTCAGCCTTCCCAGGAGCTGGAACTACAGGCGCGTGCTACCACGCCCGGCTAATTTTTGACTTATTGTAGAGATGAGGTCTCGCCAAGTTGCCCAGGCGGGTCTCAAACCTGCGGGCTCAGGCAATCCGCTCACCTCAGCCTCCCAAAGCGCTGGGATTACAGGCTGAGCCACTGAGCCCGGCTTCACCAGTAAACTTTATACAAAGCCATCAGGGCACATAGATAAGAAGTGATGGGTCTGAGGCTTCCTGGACTTGTTGACCCTCCAACAAGCGAGAATGAGTGAGCGCCTGGTACCTTCCTGGCTGTCTGTAGACTGGGGACTCTGAAGGCACTGCCACTGCCCTTTCCACACGGGTGAAATTGGAGGTGGATCAAGGTGCCCAAGACGTCCTCCGAGGAGGTCACTGGAACAATCTGGGAGGTACTCCTGGAGGGAGAATCTTGATCTGAGCCCAAAGGGTGGGGAGGAGAGTGTGGCTGACTCAGTGAGAGGGGTGCAGTTTGGAGTCAGACCCAGGCCCACACCCAAATTTGCTGCTTTCTAGCTGTGTGGACTTGGGAAAGCGATTTAAGCCTCACGGAGCCTCTGTTTTTCATCTGTAAAATGAGGCTAGTAACATCTGTCTCCGAGGGTTGTTATGAGGTCCCTAGCAAGGGCCCTTTTTCTATTATAGACCTTCTCATGGTTGTAGCCTGGAGGGAGTTGGTGATACAAGTGAAAGGTTAGTGATATTCTGGTGCCTGTGTGTGTGTGTGTGTGCGTGTGTGTGTCAGAGTCTCATTCTGTCACCTAGGCTGGAGTGCAGTGGCATGGCTCACCGCAGCCTCGATTTCCAGGGCTCAGGCGATCTTTCCGCCTCAGCCTCCCTAGTAGCTGGGACTACGGGCCTGTGCCACCATATCTGGCTAATTTTGTTCATTTTTTGTAGAGACGATGTCTTGCTCTGTTGCCCAGGTTGGTCTCAGAATCCTGGGATCAAACAATCCTCTCGCCTCAGCCTCCTAAAGTGCTAGGATTACAGGTAAGCGCCCCCGCGCTGGCTGGTGCCTTTTATCTGGAGAACGACACAACCTAGACCTCCGGGTCCCTCCCCTGTCCCTATACCTCAACTGTCCATTCTTTGCCCTGACCCCAACCTCTCCCTCCTCAATCCTCCCTGCCTTTTGCATCTCCCGGGTGCCCCCTCTGTGTCCAGCACTTTGCTGTGTACAGGCTGCATTTGGGGGCCCCTGTGGACCACACTGCCTCCTTCTCTCTGTGCCCCTCTGCCTAACCCACCCAGGCCTCTTTCTCTCTATCTCCCTCCCCTCCCCCAGCACGACTCCCTCTGTCTCTGCAGAGCCTGGGAAATTGAGGAGTCCCTTGTGGCAGGCGGGCAGGGCTGACCTTGAAGCAGATCTTTAATAAAAAATGAGCAGAGGCGGCAGCCTCCCCCCCACCCCCCCTTGCCTCCTCTGCACTCCCCTCCCCCCTCCCAGCCTTCCACTGCCTTCTCCGTCGCTCATAAATCCACCATCAGGGGCCATCGCTCTGGATTGGGCATTACCCTCACTGGGGCTCTTTTGAAAGGTGCATATCCTTAGGATGTGGGGACGAGAGAGAAGGAAGCTTTGGTTGGGCTCTGGGGACGTGGTGTAGGAGGGGAGGGGGCTACACGCTGAGGCTCCAGCCCCTTGGCCTACTTCCGCCCTGGAGTTTCGCACCAAGATGTCACACTGTCCTGATGGTTCAGCCTAAGGTTGTTCTTGTCTGGGGAGGGGGCGGCTCTCAGCAGCAGCCTAGGCCTCACCCACTTGGGGCTTAGAATCAAGACCCCGACAGATCCAGGCTCACTCTTTCTTTTTCTTTGAATCGAAGTCTCACTCTGTCGCCCAGGCTAGAGTGCAGTGACACGCTCCCGGCCACCACAACCTCGACCTGCTGGGCACAGGCGATCCATCCGCCTCAGCCTTCCAAGTAGCTGGAACTACAGGCACGTGCCGCCACACCCGGCTAAGTTTTTGATTTAATGTAGAGATGAGGTCTCGCCAAGTTGCCTAGGCTGGTCTCGAACCCGTGGGCTCAGGCAATCCTTGCATCTCGGCCTCCCAAAGTGCTGGGATTATAGGCGTGAGCCACCGCGTCTGGCCGAAGGCCCACTCTCAGCTGGGGCCCAGGAGTGACAGTGATCCACATCTTTGAAAGCCTCTATCCTCCAGCGATTGTTTCATCCTCATTGCCTCTAATCCCATATAGGCCCTTCAGGCGAGGCTCATCGTCCCAACTTACAGATGAGAAAATTGAGGCTCAGAGGGGCTCAGAGCTTGGCCACAGTCACGGTTCGTAAGTGGCCTGGGCAATGACTTGAGCCAGAATCGGTCTGACCCAAAGCCAAGCTTGCTCCTGAACCACTGGCCTTGGGGTTACGCCCCGACTTGTCTCTCTTCCCCAGGTCTGTGGCTCAGGCCCTGGTCCTGACCAGGCACAAGCTCCTCCTCCTTCCAGAGCCCGAAACCTACCCAGGTCCTTGAAAGCGGGCTCGGCTGGACAGATCTCCAAGAACCAGGTCTCCAATTTCCTGGCTCCTCAGCACATTCCTCTCTTCCCCGGACCTCTTGGGGCCTCAGAGCCTGAACCCACTGAGCTGTTTGCACGATGGGTGTGGAACCCCAGCTGACCCAGCTACTCTGCCCAGGCCCCCTAGGCCTTGCCTGTGACTCACAGGAGGCACACAAAGGTGAATGAACAGATGAGTGGATATAGTGTGTGCATGGGAAGAGTGGGTGAATGCATAAATTAATGAGGCTGCAGGGAGCCATGATCATGCCACTGCATGCCAGCCTGGGCGACAGAGCAAGACCCCGTCTTTGAAAAAATAAAAATTAAAATAAAAAATAATAAATTCATGAAAGAATTTGCAAATGAATGAATGAATGAATGAATGAACAAGGCATTGAGTCCTGTGAACCCCCGCTGCCAGGCAAGGTTGAAGCAGAAACAAAGGGACAATGTCCTCTCTGGGCTCTCCCTCCCCATGGGGCCCCCGTGACCAAGGTGTCTACCAAATGTTCATGGTCCCCTTCCTGAGTGGAGAGTTGTCAGTGGACGAGAGTACCCATCCAGGGACTACATCTCCCAGCACTCCTTGCCTGTAGGAAGATGAGATCATGTGACTAATTCTCACCAATGGAATGGAAGCAGAAGCTACCTCTTCCTGGAAGAGCCCCTAAGAAGCAGGGGAGCGCTCTCTACTCTCTCCTCCCCCATCGACTGCTGGCGGATTGCACAGGACTCCAAGGCCCTGGCTTGGGTGAGGAGTTGCAAGATGGAAGGAGCCTGGATCCCTGCATCATCACATGGAAGGGAGCTGCCTGCTGACCAGGAACATCAATTTAGGACTGCTAGAGAATGAGAAATAGGCCAGGTGTGGTGGCTCCTGCCTGAAATCCCAGCACTTTGGGAGGCTGAGGTGGGAGGATTGCTTGAGGCCAGGAGTTTGAGACCAGCATGGGCAACATAGTGAGACCCCATCTCAAAAATAATAATAAAAAGGGAATGAGAAGTAATAAGCAGCAAGAAGCCCTTGAAACGTTGGGGTTTACTTGTTATAGCAGCTAACATTGCTCTAACTAACACACTCACAGAAGCTATTTGTCATCAAGCAACGTTTGGGCAGAATCCCCTATAGGCCTGAGTCAAGGAACTTAGCCCAGAAATCTCTCAGGCAGGGGCTGTGAAGACCCTGGACAGGCATCTGTGACCGGGACTGGTCAGGACCTTCATCCTTTGTCTGCTGGTGGTGGGGACAGATGGCATCACCTCCCAGCATTCTCCTTGACTCTCATGATTCAGGGAGGAGCTAATGTAGCTCCTGGGTGGCGGCGGGGGGGGGGGGACGGGGGACTCAGGTGTTGGAGTTAAAATGACCGTAGGCAAAACTCATCTGTGGTGTCTAAAGTCAGAAGAGTAGTTATCCTTGGGGGTGGGAGGGTGCTGACTAGAAGGGATACAAGGGATACAGGCAGAGTCGATCGTGTTCTGTTTCTTGAGCTGGATGCTGGGTGTATAACTGTGTGAAAATGGAATGAGATGTGTATGTACGATTTCTACACATTCTGCGTGTACATTGTGCTTCAATAAAAGTTTCAAGAAATGGGCTGGACATGGTGGCTCACACCTATAATTCCAACATCTTGAGAGGCCAAGGTAGGAGGATTGCTTGAGGCCAGGAGTTCGAGACCAGCCTGGGCAACATCGCAAGATCCAGTCTCTACAAATTATTTTTTAAACAGTTTTTTAAAAATGCCGGGGCAGCTCGGTGACTCAGCCTTTAATCCCAGCGCTTTGGAGGTCAAGGTGAATGGATTGCCTGAGCCTGGGGGTTCGAGACCAGCCTGGGCAACTTGGCGAGACCTTTTCTCTACAATAAACTAAAAAATTAGCCAGGCACGGTAGCATGTGCCTGTAGTTTCAGCTACTTGGAAGGCTGATATGGAAGGATCGCTGGTGCCCAGCTGGGGTAGCCATGAGCATGCCACTGCACTCTAGCCTGGCCAACAGAGTGAGACTCCAACTCAAAAAATAAAAAATAAAAATGAAGGCCGGGTTCAGTGGCTCAGCCTGTAATCCCAGCACTTTGGGAGGCTGAGGTGAGTGGATTGCTTGAGCCCATGGGTTCGAGACCAGCCTGGGCAACTTGGTGAGACCTTGTCTCTACAATAAATAAAAAAAATTGGCCGGGTGTGGTAGCGTGCACCTGTAGTTCTGGCTATTTGGAAGGCTGAGATGGAAGGATCGCCTGAGCCTGGCAGGTTGATGCTGGGGTGGCAGTGAGCATGCCACTGCACCCCAGCCTGGGTGATGGAGGGAGACTCCAACTCAAAAAAATAAATAAAAAATAAAAAAAATGCGAGGCTAAACTAAGGATCTGCAAAGGCATAGAGAGTGGTGTATTGGACATTGGATTCTCAGAAGGGGGAGGGTGGGAAGGGGTTGAGGGATAAAAAAAATCATCTACTGGGTACAATGTGCACAGGTGGGGGTCATGGGTACGCTTAAAGCCCAGACGTCTTCGCCACTATACAATGCATTCGTGTGACCAAAAACGATTCGTGCCCCCTTAAGCTATTGAAATAAAGAGGGAAAAACAAAACAAAACAAAAACGCCAAGGAGAGGGAAGGCTCAGGTAAGGAGAGAAAAAGAGTAAGAACGGGGGGCGAGGAGGGGGCACAGGGCAGTGCAGGTGAGGTAGAGAGCGGAGGGCACACCTCCTCTCACCCTTGGTCATCTCCCATCCACACACAGTGCTTCTGTTCCACACTGGGGACCTGCTGTGTCCAGGTCCGCTGGGAAGGGGCTCGGCCTGGGGACCCTCACCCCCAAGGAGTGTGCAGCGGGCTCTCCTCGGAGACCTGGAGCACCCCATGTTTCAACCGGGGACTGGGCAGAGGCGGCTCGGAGGCTGCCTTGGAGGACGTGACCCAATTTCATCGCCCGCATCCATCTGCCAGCAGAACAGACTCAGCCACCTGAATCCACTGCACACATCCGCCCACACATGCCAGGCTCACACACATCTGCCATGTATGTTACATACGTGCCACACAAAGCCTCACGCACATGCCCCCTATGCTCATACAAGCCTCCCCATGCCCCCCCTCCATCCACCTGTGGCAGCCACTCCTCCATGCCCAGACGCGT
Organism: Tarsius wallacei; assembly: GCA_963574415.1. Classification (NCBI taxonomy): domain Eukaryota; kingdom Metazoa; phylum Chordata; class Mammalia; order Primates; family Tarsiidae; genus Tarsius; species Tarsius wallacei. Next base: position 5,809 of record CAUYQG010017003.1, read on the forward strand.
CCATGTCTCCTTTGCCCTGGGAACCCCCAAACCCCAGATGCACACCGCATCTGTGCAGCTCCTTGCACATACCACACGCACCCCCACATAACCACAGGCATTCACACATGAGCGTCCAAGTCCAAATATACTCTCCAGTGCATCAGACCCTGGAGCAGAGGTGGCTAAAGGCGGCCTCCCTGGGGGAGGAGGCCACCACGCTGACCCAGAGGCCCAGGTACCCAGAGACAGGAGTGGGTGGACCGAGAGTCCCTTCGTCTTTTCCATGAAGCTTTCCCAGAGAAGCCCTCCCCAGGCAGCAGAAATTCCCCCTTACGTGTGAGGCCAGACAAGGCATGTCCTTGTGGGATCTGTGGGTACCCCAGGCCTTGCCACAGCCGGGGTGGCAGCTGGGGGAGCCATGGTGGGACAGGGAGGCCCTGGGGAGCTCCAGGGTTCCTGGACTGCACCCTGGGTCTGCCCACTGGCTGCCCTGTTTTGGGGGAGAGGATGGCTGGCTTGGGACAAGCTGCGAATGTGGCAGGGGGAGAGCTCGGAGTACCTGGAACAGGCCTGCATGTGCGCATGCGTGCATGCGGGTCGGCTATAAATATGGTGCATTTAATTGCGCACCACCACCAAGCCTCCCGTCTCACTGGTGGCAGCAGGGCCCTTCTCTCCCCTCTGCCCTGTGTAATTGCTCCTCCAGGGACCCCGGAGAGGCTGAGTTTGCTTCCTAAGTCAGAGAGAGCCCAGCTCAGACAAAGGCCTGGCCAGCCCAGCCCTGCGGGAAGGCGGTGCTCCCTTGCCTGCCTGTTGGCCAGCCGCAGATCCTGGTTCCTTATCTCCTGCTCCCAGAGGGGAGGGTCCTGTCCTCTGCCTTCCCTCCCCTGCTCTGCCCGTGCCCTCCTCCCAGCAGCCCCCACCCTGAGGGAGGGGCGCCTCCCCCTGAGCCCCAGAGGGGCCCTGATCTCCAAGCGAGGACCGGCACAAGGACAGTCACCACTTATGGAGCACCTACTGTGTGTTGCATCCTTTGTCTATTAGATCTGCTCAGCAAACCCGGGGACGAGCATGATCATTCTATAGTTGCCTCAGGGACAGATCCGAGGCTCAGAGAGATTAAGTAACCTTGCTGTGGAGACAGCAAGAAAGTGCAGACAGAGTGGGGTCTGGAGTGAGGTGACCTCTCTTTGGCCTTCAGTGACTTCATTTTCCAGGATGTCCTTCCGCACTCCTCCAGTCCTGCTGGTCGCTTCATTCTGGAAGGTTCTCTTGCCCTGGGGAGCACTTGGGGTCACATTTGTAACGTCGCACGGTGCCACGTATAATGAAATGTTGGTAATTCACTTTTTTTTTTTGATTGGAGTCTCACTCCGTCACCCAGACTGGAGTGCAGTGACCGCCCCAGCCACCGCAGCCTCGACTTGCTGGGCTCCGGCGATCCTTCCGCCTCAGCCTTCCAGGAAGCTGGAACTACAGGCGCGCGCTACCACGCCCGGCTGATTTTTGATTTATTGTAGAGATGAGGTCTCGCCAAGTTGCCTGGGCGGGTCTCGAACCCGCGGGCTCAGGCAATCCACTCACCTCAGCCTCCTAAACGCGGGATTACAGGCTGAGCCAGCAAGCCCGGCCTTATGTGTTCTTTTAAATGAAAGGTAATTTAGAGAATCCAAGGTTACACAAATTTCTCAACACTCGTAACAGGAAGAACTTTGAACAAAACGGAGATTTTGGAGTCAAGTGAGATGGTCGAGGGCAAAGTTGCGTTTAGAACTATAAAAGAAAAAAATCCACCCTCATCTGAGTTTAGCTAATATTACAATCCTAAGAACAAGGCAGTGTTAGCTTTTGACATTTGCCCCAAGATAGATTCAGAAGTTCCCTTCTCCAGCCTCCTGTTCCTCCTTACAAAACAGTAAATACGTTTAAACAAAAATTTTTTTTCATGGAAAGGTCCTAGAATGCCTTAAAATTATTAAAACAGGAAGTTCCAGGAATATAAAACATCTTAGATTTTTGTAGTTTCAAGTATAGGGACCCAATGGAATTATTGTAAAGCTTATATAGTTCAGAAGATGTACTGGCCCTCTGAAATACCTAGATACAGCATTCATTGAATAAGCACTTGCTGAGCAGCTGTAATTATCCCAATTTTACAGGCAGAAACTGAGATACAAAGACAACTTTCCCCAAGTCTCTCAACAGAGCAGCAGAATAGGATTTGAAATCCCTTAGATGGCAAACATGTTACACCACAGTGAACAGCACAGAATTGTTAACTCTTCCCAGACTATCATCAATTTCTCCAGCTTTTCCCTCACAAGACACATATGTGCATATGTATGTAATGCTTCACAAAGCCTGAATTACCAAAGGTGACGCTAAAGAGCTGAAGGGCTTAAGTAGGCATGTCAGAACTTGAACTTGGACCTTTAAAGTTCCTTAGCTGTCTTTCTGAATAAAAAGCACTGACTGGGCTATGGGTAAGTCCTATCCAATCTGCTCTAACATGCTTCAGAACACTATGCCCATGTTTACACATTTCAGGGGTTTAAAAACAATTGTGGGGAAAGCCGTATTCCGCGTGACCAACCGAACAGGCAATTTCGTGAGAAGCAAAACCTTTTAAGAACCTGGAGGGCCCGAAAGCACCTGGGCAAACCAAGAAATCACAGCTCGGAGGCCGCTCGACGCGCACGGGGACGCTGTCTGGCCAGCCAGGGCCAAACAAGGGGCGGGGTGGGGCGGGGGCGGGAGCTGTCCCCTCCCCACACCCGTCTCGCCACCCCCAAAACATCCCCGAGGGCAGCACCCCCGAGCTGGGGGCCTCCGCTCCGACAGGAGCAAAGCGGTGGGCGCGGCGGAAGGGGGCACCCCAAAGCGCCCCGCTTCGGCCTGGCTGGGGGGACCCGAAGGAGGGGCCCGAAGGACTCTCGCGGCCAGCCGCCGCCGCCCGCAAGCGCTCCCCCGGTGCGGAGGCTCCATCCCCGCGCTAGAGGAGGCGCCCCGGGCCCGGGAGGCCCGCCCAGCCGGGGCGGGCGCGGAGCCCAGGGCCCGGCTCGACCGGACGCCCAGGGGAGCCCTCCCGCCAGCCGGCGGGCGCCCGGGCCGGCAAGCAGGAGGGCTGAAGGTCACCGCGGGGAGGCCGGGGACAGGCGGCCTGCGCTCACCATTCGAGCCGCGTTCAGAGGCCAGGGAGGGGCGACGGCCGCGCCCCCCAGGCCCGGAGCTGCGGTTGAGGCTGAGGCTGGAGCCCGCACGAGGCGACGGGAGCGCGCGAGGAGCCGAAGTGCCCGATACATGGTGCCGAGGAAGCCTGGGTAGACTTTCTGGGAGGCTGCGGCCACGCCTCCGCGCCGGCTGTCAGAACCTGTCCCGCCCCCCGGCCCCCGCTTTCATCCAATAAACATCCTCGAACCAAGAGGGTGGGGCGGGACCAATCTTGAATGGCCAGTAAAGAATGAAGGGGCGGGTTAACTTCCTGGTAGTTGGGCGGATGTTTGAAGCCCTCGGATTTATGGGAGACTGGGGAGAAGGGAATTATGGGAAAGGAAGTTCAGATAACTTGAGCCCGTTTGTTGTGTGTGGCTAACAGAAGGCAGGAGTATTAGCCAAAGAATCAGTTTGGCTGGTGAAGTCTCCTAGAGAGAAATAGTTGTGTATTCTTTTATTTGTCATGTAATCACCCATTACATGTTCTATTTTAAAATCCTTTCGCATTTCTTCCAGATATCTTCCATGTAGAAATTTTGGAAAGCGCAGCAAAGGATAGAGGGTGACATAATAATTATTTGGATAATGATTATTCATAGTCTCACCCCTCAAAAATAAGATAACAATAACTTGTTATCATGAGGGCTCTGTGAGTTTCTTTCTCAATCTGTACTCTCAGACGTCTCTTTTTAAAATGTAGTGCGGAGGATATCCACAATTACAGGTAACATTGGAAATGTTATTATTTGCATATAAGTTCTCCTTAGTTTTTTGTATAGCTAACATATGCATTTTCAAATTAAAAAAGGCATATTGTTTTAATATAATAGGTGATGACAGAAAAGCAGGAACTGATATAAAATTGCATCCAAACAACAATTATATCTCCTCCTTTCTATTGCTTGGAACCAGATGACAGTTAATAATGTGAAAGAACCATTGGTTGATATCCAGAAGTCAAAAGTCCAGAACCTGCAAAGACAAGCTTATAAGAGTCAGTGACTGTTATGCCTCTTGGTAGCACTGTTCATGTTATTTGTGACTTAAGAATTTGACTAATGTTTAAAATATAAAAATTTATAAAAACTGTAATAGTTGAACTATAATAAAAGCACTTCAGTAAATCCACACGAATTCTTTATATCTCAGTATCACCTTCCTCTGTCAGCAGATAATTCAGAAATTACTAAAATACTTGAAGGAAAAGTGAAACCAGGAGTTATTTGGAAATCATTAGGTCAGAATTTTTAAAAATTCTGCATTAAAAAATAAACAATGATCCTCCTATTTCATCATATGTTTACACTTTCTACCATTAAAAGGCAAATAACAACTCGTTCACTGTTATTTTTGTCATTGGCTTGACATTTACTAACAAATACTATTATTCCCTAAGAAATGCTAACATGTTGATGTATTTGCTTCATACCCTTCAAAGAAAAAAAAATTCCTAATAATGTAGTGTCATTTTCTTCCCTATCATCTAAACAGTTGTCATTATTTTGATATGTATCCTTTCAGTTCACCTGTGTATTATTTGCTTCACATACTGGTATGCAAACAAGTTTTAAATTTTTACTTTAAAGTTTTACTGTTTTATAACTGGGTATTATGTTTTTTTGAAATATAACCATGATTTCTTTAAGTTAATGACATTGTATTGCATGAAACATTTTATATATTCAGTTTCTTAATAAAGAACATTTTTTGCTATTATACACAATGCTTCAATGAACATAAGATTATGATTTCTTCATAGATCATCTCTTCATTGGATTAAGTTCCTCTTTATTGCTATTGTTGCTTGTTATTTTAAACTCTTTTTTAAAATGTTGATATTTCCATAATAGTTTCATATTGGCTATTATTTACCTGATGTATAATTTCTCATTTTATTTTATTTTTTGTTTCATTTTTGTTTTGAGCATATCACTTGTTTCTACCATAGTTTAACTTTAAAAAAACAAAATTGATAGTTTTTAAAAAAATAAATGGGTTATTTTAATCCTCTTTAAATCACCTATGGTATGTATTATGTTCTAGAAAATTTTCTAAGTACTTTGCATGTATTAATTATTTTAACACTCAAAAACAACCCTATGTGATATATTCTATTATTATTTCTGTTTGTAGAAGAGAAAATTGATGCCCAGGAGCATACAGGTATGTTTTGTGTGTGTTTCTATTCTATTTATTAGTGAAACTGACTTTCTGTTTGCAGCAGTAATATAAAAGTCAATTTTTATTTAAGATAAAATGTATGTCAATTTGAAGCAAAATATGAAGTATAATGTAAAGATGCCATATAAATGACTGAAATTTGGGAAACATGGGCTTAGTTTATTTTTGTTACTTAATTAAAAAAAGGTATTTAAAGTTTTTAAATTAATGGTTGACACAATACACTTCAAGTTGAGAATGCAACCTTTTATCTATTTAAAATAATGGGGTTTTTAAATAAGTCTTGTAGGTAAAAAAAATCAATTAAATATTGGATTTGCTTTGCTTAGAGTTTTGTGACTTTTTTGTTTTTTTAAACCTTGGACTTATCTGATAATAATATTGACCTGCTTTTTTCTTGTTGATGCTTGTCTGGTTTGTTCCTGTTTGTTTTACTTTGCTTTCTGTTCAAGGTAGGGGATGTGATCAATGTCCTGCCATGAGGGACAAAGTAACAATGCTATGGGTTCACTTACCTTTGTTCTAAATCTCAACACCTGGATGACAAAATTGACAGCAAGGTTCAAATCTTATCAATCAGAATGTTCTCACTATTCTAAATAAAGACTTTGGAAAATTCAAATTTAGGATACCTTCCAGCCTGGGGTTTTACCAAGGGATTTCTAAGGGGATGTTTAGTAGAACATTAAAAAAATAACAACCATAAAAGTCTCCCAGAAAGTAGAGCAGATATTCAAATACAAGGAAAATAAAAGAGATAAGCTAAAAAAGTTGGAGAGCCGGGCTCGGTGGCTCAGCCTGTAATCCCGTGCCTTGGGAGGCTGAGGTGAGTGGATTGCCTGAGCCTGCGGGTTCGAGACCCGCCTGGGCAGGTGAAACCTCATCTCTACAATAAATAAAAAAAAAAATCAGCCGGGTGTGGTAGCGCGCGCCTGTAGTTCCAGTTACTCGGAAGGCTGAGGCGGAAGGATCGCTGGAGCACAGCAGGTTGAGGCTGCGGTGGCCGGAAGCGGCCACTGCACTCCAGTCTGGGCGACGGAGTGAGACTCCAACTCAAAAAAAACAAAAACAAAAAAAACTAAGAACTGCATGATTATATCATTAGACGTAGAAGAAGCTTTCGATAAAATCCAGCATCCCTTCTTGATAAAAACCCTTGTGCACCTAGTCATAGAAGGAACATACCTCAAAATAGTGAGAGACATCTCTAATAAATCCGTAGCCAACATTTTGCTCAATGGGCAGAAGCTGGGAGCATTCTCCCTAAGAATGAGAACAAGACAAGGATGCCCATTCTCACCCTTTCTATTCAGCGTAGCGCTGGACGTCCTAGCCAGAGAAAGCAGGCAAGAAGGAAATCGGGGGTATCCAAATAGGAAAAGAGGAAGTTAAGCTA